>VDFB02296564.1:0-24147 GCA_007258455.2 Sequoia sempervirens | reverse complement strand
TGGGTACCAATCCCATGAACAAAAAAACACCCACGATAATTTGGTCTGTATAATAACTGTACTACAATGTTTCTTCCATTTAGAGTTTTTGGCAGAGAATCACACTGTGTACGCACTTGGTGCATGTGAGTGTACATGCAAGAATTGTTATCATATTACTTGAAAAGCTTGATTGGATACTCAGCAGTTAATTGAAATGAATTTTCTCATCTCTGAAGAAGAATATGACACATTTGCAAGGCAAAGATGCTTTGTGGACACCCGCCATCTTCTGAAAGCTTTAGCACTGCATGCATTCAGTACTTTACAACTCCTTTTAGAGATTGGTCTATTATCTCCCATTAAAGAACATTGTACTTGCTGTTGGTATTCCAGGCGGCTACAAAGCATTGCAGCAACGAAGTATCCCAATCACATTCAAATCAGTAAGGCCAAATCAAGACAGAAACAAAAGACGTCAAGAATAAATCAGATACTGTTGTCTTGTTCATTTCCACATTTTAATCAATCAAGAGATTACAGTTGAAAATTCTCCATACAACGGTGCATGGGTTCTGTGGCTGCCAGTGTTTCTGAAATACATTAATGGCAGTTACTACCCTCTGATTGACTGCACCATCTTGTCCTAATATGAATGTAGCCCTACAAATGTCAACTACACCCTCATGGGGCTTCTTATTATTCATCTTCCTATTACAAGCCTTCTAAAATTCTTTCTACATAATGACTTACTAAGTTGCATTATAGAGGCTTTATGGGTAAGATTAAAATGTACCAAGAAGTTACAAACATACTCATCTTTAGCCCAACTGCTATTCTATTGTTAGAATAATTTATAATATATTGTTATAAAATCTTGTAAGAAGATTAATACAGAATAGGTTTCAAATTTTCCGTAGGTACCATACAAAAGCTGAGCTTAACTGGTACACACATTGTAAGAATAAAATAAAATAGAAGAATTTTAACGTTCATGAAATCAAAGATAGTCTATAAGACAGCAGACTCCATCTTTCTGATATTCACAAATGATAAACGACTACTAAAAAGCTTGATGATGAACTCCCACAAATAGCCGTAAAAATTATTGTGGGACTTAACTTCAGACCTCCTGCACCCTACCAATTTCCCCATCACTCTTCAATTCCATGACAATTAGGGAGCAGCAGAATTTCTGCATGGAGAATAAGCATATGGGTAATCTCTTTGAGGAAAAGTATTGTGACAAGGAGAAGGCCCAGATGGCGAAACAGGTCCTTTAGGCAGCATCTCGTATGTCACATTGAATGGGCTATTAGTACTATCACGGCCCACCTTTGCCTTTACTTCATTATCCTCCTGCATTTCTATCCCTCTGTCATTGTGAGACACAGAATGTCTGTCCCTCCACAATTTTCTCGCCTCAATTGCAGGCATTGTACGAGCTGAAACAGGCCAAAAACACAGATAAACAATGTATACTGACCACATAATAGTACATAAGTTGCAGGCCATGATTAAACTTGAGACAGCTTCCAAGCAAGTAAATACCCAACAAGAAAAAGGTATTTATATAGAATTTTATGATGATTCTGAGATACCAACAAATTCTGCCTCCAACCATCCCCGCACCGTCCCAACCACGATTGCATGCCATGTAGCCATTTATCTTTCACCTCAAAAAACATGATATCAAAAGTCAGAGACATTCCCTCCTAATAAGATGGCTGATTTCAGGCTTTGCAATTTGAATAATACGTATAATCGTAGACTCCCAACAGACTGAAAGCGATATCTCCAACATGATCCGCATTGTATGTAGTTTTAATACTGGTAGTGCTAAAAGCAAAATAAATATTTTAACTGACTCGACATGAACTGCGACTTGTTTCATCGAACTTTTAGACTTGGTTTTATTAAGTACGTTGTTGCTTTAAAAGGTTCAACAAACCCTCTGGGTCGATGGCTTTAGTCAACATTTTTTAGGAATCGACAGAAGCAACATGAAATCAGGCAAATGTTGCTCTCCATGTACACTTTTTACACTTTTCTTCAGCGTTTGGTAATGTCACCTGCTACAGGAGATATAGGGGCTACCCATAATTCATAGGTCAGAATTAAATATCTGTGAATTCCACCGAGGTTTTGGGGAATATATTTAAGGTGTATATGGTACACCAATGGCCAGATGACCAAATCTTAAAATCCACTCAAGTCATTCTTAAATATTTAGTAGTTGAACATGTTTTAATAGTTGTAACTGTATTTGTGGATTTAATGTGTAATATTTAATAGTATAGTATTAATAGTTGTGATTTAAAGTTGTTAGTTGATCATGGGTATGTATTCTTTAACTCTAAAAAGTGTCAAATCATGTAACGTTGCATTGGTACACCAACAAAACATAACTTAATGCACAACTATCATTCTACTTTTTTTGGGGGTCTTTTTGGATGCGTCAACAAAAAATATGTTGATGTGGTATCATGTTTGATAATGTGGAACTAAAACCTTATTTATAAGTAGGGGTCTTCGTAAGTAGGTTGTTCTAAAGTTTGGGAGAAATTTGAAATCACCACATGATTCTGAAAGAAGTGTGAAATCAAGGTGTTCAATTGGATTATATCCCCTATTTATATTTATGATAATTATGTTGAGAGGCATCTACTATAATAGTAAAGTACACATGGTTATGATGATTATGTAAAAAACAAACTTATATATTAAATTTGATAATCATTTATATGTCACATAATTAATATTTCATAATAAACATAATATTAAGATTTATACACAAATTTAAATTAAGTGGAATTTGAAAAATATTTAACTTCTATAAATTAAAAATAAAGCAATAAAAAAAGCAAAACAAAATAAAATATAAATATATGAAATCAAAATTTATTTTCATTCCTACATTCATTGCCTTTCTTCCACCCAACATAAATTCTCTTGTCTTTTATTGTTGCATCTATTAGTTTTAATGTAATTCACATATATGGTGCTAGATAATCACTTTATTTTAAAATAACAAAAATGTGCTTTTGACCATTTAATCGATTAGTTTTAATATAATTCACATATATAATGTTAGATAATCACTTTATTTTAAAATAACAAAAATGTGCTTTTGACCATTAAATCAATTGATTGTTAAGAAAGACCATTCGTTCATTAAAAAAATTATAAAATTATATATATATATATATATATACCACATTTTATGAGTAATGCCAAAACATTAAATGATTTAATTCATATAAAAAACTAAATGTCTTTATCAATAGGGTTAAAGTGGCAGAATTATTGCTTTAGCTTGAATTTAAGCCCCCTACTTCAACAAATTTATTCAACCATCTTTATTAAACTATTTAAATATCAACTGTTTAAGGTGTTAAAATTCTTGTTATAACTAGAATTTAAGTGCTATTATTAAAGATCAGCCAACAATCATAAGTTTGTACCTACAAGCTATTCGTACTTAAGTAGAAAAAAATATTATTTCATCAATTACCTCTTTAGTATGTAAATTTGATAAATAATTAACTTATTTCAAATTAAAAAAAGTCTTTAATCTAAAATAAGAATTCAAGATTTCTATGCTCCTTTTTTTTATGATGAATCACTATGATCTTAAACGTGGTGATTCCAAAAATAATATTTAAATTTTTTTAAATTTATAAACCAATTGAAATTTAACATTTAAGCACAACCTTCACTTCATCAATCATTTTATAACTGGGCACTTCAATCTAAATGGGCATCACTCTTCTCTTAAACAACACACTCTAAGCGTTGACTTGTTCAGCTAACTCACCTGAAATCCCATGAGCTTCTCCAATAGGACCCGCCTATTAGAATGATTTCAAATGAACCATCCAATAGAATCAAAACTTAGAATGTGTTCTTTAAACGAATATAAAACAGACGTGCTTAATATTTTTGTAATCGATGGAGAGTCCTTTAACCAGAATTTTAAAAGCACCGCTCCATTGGGCACCGTTCAAAGCATTTATGATTACTTTTCTATTGAGTGACAATCAATGGCCATACCAAAGTCATATGCCCACAATATATTTGCATAAGAAAACATGGGATAGTGGCAGCTACAGTTGATTTATTTGGAAAAAGTAAACCCACGTCACTTTCGCTTTGAATGTGTGCAATACATATAACTCAGACATTTCAAAAAATCATGCAGACAAAACCATTATTATTATATGAAACCATTTTGAGTAGCCTCAACATTTCTCTGAATTTACTCTCTCCTGTCCAAGATTAGATTGGCATAGAAAATACATGAACCTTGAGCCAGTTTGAATGGTAGAAGATGACACAGCATGACGTAATAATAACTCAAAACTCTTGGAAGCTGTGAGATATTGGGTAGTGCTTGACTTTGAAAAGTATCAATAATGGGCAGGTTTGAAAATTTGGCAATCCATGGAATTATTTCAATATGTAATGATTTTCAGGAAGATCAAATATTTGGAAAAGGTTTTCAAACTGGATTTCAAAACTACGTGGGACTATTTTCAAGCTGCCACGATACTATTTTCTGTGAGTCATTACAGGTCATTGCCTTGTAAGATTTAATGCTGTTTTTACGTAAGCACTTTTAAATATAGTGTGGTGACCTTTGACTCCTATATATTGCAGTATACAAGAAAATTGCATGCTTCAACTTTTTGTTGATGTCAATTTAATATTTGATTTTGTTTCTTTATGTATAAAAGTTAGACAACTTTTAATATGAAAACTAATCATCTATGTGTATATGCATGTTCAATATGACTGTTATTATGATTATGTATATCTTCTCACTCATTGTAAATAAATTAAATTAGAAACATAATCATATTTAAAATCATGTTTTAAATAACTAATCATAAGAATAATGATAAAATCATTAAAGAATCGCCTTATTCATAATGAAAGCATTATCAATCATTGAAATGTGCAATGGAGCTCTACAACTTTAACTCTTTTAAAGCAAACTCTCAAATTTGCTCCTCAAAATCACTCTATTAGAAATTAAACATCAAATGAAGGTGAGCAATCTCCTCAATTCCAAAGGTGTAAAGGATAGGATCACAAAAAGGGATGTAATTGTAAGAATCAATCAAAATAAAAGTGACTTTATCTAGAAACATAAAGTAATAGTGTCAACCTATCATAGCTATCTACAAATCTTTCAATCCTCTAATTCAGTTCTTTGTAATAAGACATCACAATGAAATAGCCATGCAACCTATACCGCCCTCCCTCTTTTTAACAATGCATTCACTTTCATATATAGAGACTCAATACTTTGCATTAATTTAGAACTAATCTATATAAATTGAAATATCATTTGTTAGGCCTAGATGATTACTTATATGGACACCAACAAGAGGGTTTACTTTCTGTACTATATAAATGGTAAAATTATTATTTTTAAATATCTTATGTATTTAACAATTCAAGAGAGTAGAGGAAGGAACAATGACATCAAAGCTAGGAGTTCAAACATGAAATATAATCCACCTTCCAAATGGTGGATGTATTCCATCATCTTACCTCTTTCATCTATTAAAGGCTACTCTTATATTTTGTAAGAGAAGTCATTATTTTAATTCATGTCATACTTGAATGTATGTTGCTTTTTATTTGTTGTTTCTTTTGAACTTTTCACCCTCTAACTTGTCTTGTTGGAAAATGTATTGGATGAGGTTTTGTCTTAGAAATCTTTTTCATCTTACAATTATTATTAATGTGAAATTAAATTTCAAAGGTCGAATATTCAATTCATCCATATGTGATTTTTTATTAAGGTAAGTTTGTACAATATCCAAAATATATGATTAATCAAGAAGAGTATCATAAAATATTTTAAAGAACCAACTCCAATGAGAATAATATAAGTAATTTACCAAAATTAAAACTACCTAGTTAGGGCTCCTAAAGGGAACCCAAACTAAAATAAACTATATATCTATTATTTTTGCATAATATAAAGGCCAAAGATTCAAAGGGAGGGAACATTTCTCTTATTCTAAGTAGAAATATTTTCCTTTTTGAATAAGTGCATGGAAATGATATACAAAAAGGGGGTCAAAAGTGGCCTTTCTTTTTTTGAAATCAGCTAAAATTGAACTTGGATGAGTAATTTGAGATTCATGTACTCAAAATTTGAAGATACAAAAAGAACAAAAATTGCAATACTTTGAATCTAGTACCTAAACTACTAAAGTTTTCAAAAAATAATTAAGATTAAGAGGATGAATTGTTCCACCCTCACAAAAGTGTTCTTGTTTTTTCACTAAAATATAACATAGTGCTTCGTGTGCACCCCTCCATGTTTTTTTGCATTTAGTATTTTAAAAAACCAATTGATAGAAATATAGTGAAGAGTGAGGACTAGAAATTATAATTTTTTTGTAATTTTTATTGATATTTTTCTTTTTATGATTATTCAAAGTGTTCATGCATCCTGAAAATCACATCACTGGGCATGTGTGTCACATAACTTGCACTATTTAATAATTAAAAATACAAAAAAATCAATGTATAAAGAATGAATTGTAAAACAATCCTTCTTTTTTTTTCAAATTTTGATATATATCAAAAGTTATAAAGAAAAATGAAAATATATGTATCTGATGAATATAGAAACATTAATAAAAGAAATTAAAAATAAATATGTTAAAATGTATTTCAAATATAAAAATATATATATGGTTAGAAAACTAAGAAGATGTGGGAAATTTTGGTGGTAATTTTATTAAATATTGTTATACAATGTGTAAACTTGATGACATGCAAGTTGAGAGACTTCATTAAAGGTTAGAAAAACACATGAAATGGAGGCAAATAAACAACCCAAGCTTATAGGCTTATTTTTCAAACTTATTCAAAAGTAAAAAGGGTGGGGAAAATTTTTGACTTAAAAATGTGCTTGTGTTTTGTGCTCTAAAAAAATGTGAGTGCATTTTATGGAACATGAAACATGAAATTTTATATAAAATAAAGAGATACAACATCTCCCCTCTCTCTTTCTATATACATCTCCCTCTCTCTATATCACTCTAACTAATCTTGAGGGCATCCATGGGCTCGTGCAATCTTGCATCAACCAAATTTATTTTATTTTAATTTGGTTTGGTTTTCAATAAATGGTTGCCACAAATATTTGTAATTAATGTAATTTTAAATTAAATTACATTAAAAATTCATGTTGAATGATTATGCTCGAAAAAGCAGGTGTTGCAAAGGAAATGGAAGTGCAAAAATTCAAAATTTGGATTTTTGCAAGTTAAAGGAGATTTTTTTAAGATTTTATTTTTGAATAAAATCTCAACTTTCACAAATCCCTAAAAAATAGGGACTATCAAAGTGGGTTCCCATTTGATCAAATTGGCAACTTTGATGAGTGAGTTAAATTTTGGAAACTGCCGATAAAGTGTGTGTGTGTGAGAAGTTTGATTTTTGATTTATTTGAATTTCAATTTAGAAATTCTCTCCTTGGATTTTTGGGAAAGATTATTTTTGAGTTTGAAATGGAAATGAAATTGAAATTGAATTTCATTTCATTCTGGCAGATTTGGAAAGTTTGTAATAAAAGATAATTCATTTACATTTTGAAGTTTTAGTTTTCAAAGTCAGGAAACTCACAATTAAGGTGGATTTTTCTCTAAGGAGAAATTGCAGCAAAGTGTGAAGGCTTCAATAATTTATTTGCAGCCATTATTGAGGAGTGACAGAGTGTGCATGTGGGTTGGTTGTAGTGCTTGAGAAGCACACAAATTCTATGGAATGTTGCAGATTTTTGTAATCAATTTTATGATGTTGTAAAGGGAATATGTGGTTCCCATAGTCTCATTGAGACTTTATTATTTTGTAATTGCAGATTTTCCATTTTAATGAAAGTTTCATGTTGTAGTTTCTTTCATACTTGTGTTTGTGTTGAAATTAAATTAGCAGAGAGGGTTTTGTGTCCACCTCCACCTTCACTAACTCTATGTTTCTTTATCTCTCCCTCTCCCTTTATTTCTTTATATGTGTGTGTCTCCCTCTCCCTCTCCTTCTCCTTCTCCCTCTCCCTCTATCTCTTTATATCTCTCATATCTATTTATGTCTCTCCCTCTCCTTCTTTACTCTCTCCCTCTCTTTCTCTATCTATCCTACCTTTCTCTTTATCTCTCTCCCTCCCCCTTTCTCTACCTATTCTCTCTCTCCCTTCATCCCTCCCCATATATTTATCCTCTCTCCCTCCCTCCCTCTCCCCCTTCCCCTCTCTTATATCTCTTTCTATCTCTCACCATTTCTTTGTGTTTATCTATCTCTAACTATTTATCTCTCTTTCACACTCACTCTCCCTCTTTCTCTCTCTCATTCTTCCTCTCTATCTCTCCCTTTTTTATCTTTATCCATCCTCCCTCTCTCTCTCCCCATCTCCCTCTATCTCTTTCTATCTATCTCGTGCCCTTATATGGATATCAATGTCATTTTCACCTATCTAAGACCCATATTTATACATATATGTCATTTGCACTTATCCAATGCCCAAGTCTAAACATGTATTATATATTTTCACCTTTCTAGAACCCTTATTAAGATATGTATTCTAGTTATAATTCTCCTTTGTTACAACTTAGCAATTACAAAGCCTAGATTTGTCCAACTCTCTCCAATCTTCTAACCTTTATGTATAATATGTCACTTCTAGTTTGCATTAGTGTATTTTGTCCATTCTATTTTATTTATTTTTAGATAAGATTAACATATTAGGTTTTTATGCATTCCTCTTTTTTATGTAACTTAGGTTCCTAAGTCTAATAGCCAATGCAATAAACTAGATAACTTTAGTGAAATTTTGAAGTTTACTAGACTTGATTTATGAATAGAGGGTGGGCCTATCCCATACATACTAGAAACATATGTCATTTTTAGATCTACTTAGTTCCCCTAGGTAAGTGCACAAAGAAGGGGGGCCAAAAAGTGGCCACCTCATATTTTTGGTCCCCTATTGACCTAAATGCGAGCACATTATAGTTTAGGTTTAGATTGATCAAGCCTAAGGCTCGATCAATCTAGACCATAACATGAGCATATTATAATGTGCTCGTGTTATGATCAAATGAACTTATAAAGAAAAATCTCAACAATTATCCCTCATTTCTAAGGTTTTTTTGCAAACTTATGGCCTGTAGCATGTTTGAAGTGTGCTCGCATTCTTGGAGGGCTCTATCATCATCATTCTATCATCTATTCATCACTAAAATGTTTCCACGATAATATTGAGGTCAAAGAGGCAAGTGTTATTAGTTGTAAATTATATAAATTTTGTATTAAATAGATAAATTCAATTGGCCTTTTGAGTAGAATTTCTTTAATTTTCAATAGTTGAGAATGCACCAACAAATGATGAAAACTTTGAACCACCTTCTCACCAAAAACCTCCTGAAGAAAAACCACAATAAACCCCTCGTTCAATACCTCAACATCCTCCAAGAACACAAGAAAACATAATAGGGAAAATAGAAAATACTAGAAGAGAACTTGAGGGAAAAATTGCAAAGTTGAAAGATCCTAAAACCACAAATTCCTATAGTTCCACCCTTGCCAATTCACTATAATCGATTATCACTCACATAGTATTAGTGAGTGGGCAAATAAATAGTTGGTCAAACAAGAGTGAAGAATTAAAATTATTTTATGCCAACAAACCATCATATGAGAAAGTAAAACAAAACAAAAATTTAAAATCTAATTTGTGTGCCCTATTTATGGACCCATGAACCAATGCACCCTTACATGGTACTTGCAGGAGGTTCCTCATCCATTGGTGCCACCACCAAGGGATAAGGAATATTTTTTGGGATAGGTGATCAATAGTTTTTATCATTCTCCATGCAATAATAACGAGGCACCACAATACCTTTTTAGGAAAATCTATTGTGATTTTGTCCTCAATCAACTCCCTAATTATTTTGATATGCAAGAGTTTCAAGGTAGATGTGGGGGATCTATGAAAGATAGAATGGGGGAAAAATATGCTCAAAACCAAGCACTGAGGCCTTGGGCTAGACTTGAGTTCAAGCATATCACTATCCCTTCCATTGTGAAGGAGGGTTTTGAGGTGGAGATATTAGAGTATATTAGCATGCTGACTCTAACCCTTATATAACATAGTAGGCCTCTAGCACAGTGTGGGGTGGGTGAGTCTTCTAGGCCTCGATGTCTACCTCACTTATGTGAAAATTTTGGGTCTCTTTGTGTATATGGATATGAGGATGATTAAGATGCACATGGATAGTATGCATCTATATCAAATTGGATGGTGATGATAGATGATATGTTGAATCAAACATATGGCATTGTTAGTAAGATAAATTTTGACAAGTTCAAATTTAATTTATTAAATTTCATTTTGAAATGTAAGATTAACTAAATTACTAGATTGATTGTAATAAAATTTTAGGGTTAGAGTGTCCACCCTATGTCTAGTAACTCTCCACCTACCGATTACATGACAATGTCGAGTCCACAAGTATGTAACTAGTAAAAAATAATAAATATAGTACATGTTAATAATTTAACCTGATATGAATGGTGATAACTCACATTATATGTTTAGCAATTAATGTTGGTCCTTCGATATCAACACCTACTAGTCAAGGTCACCATCCATCTTTTACCGAGGTAAGATTCTCTATATTTAATTATTAATATTTTGTAAAATAATGCTAGGTAGATTTTGTTAGAATTGCAAAACAAGCACAAAACCACGAGCCACAAGATCAAACAACAAACAAAGACACCTTCCACGCAAGAGATCTGCAAACAAGAATTGCTATATTCATCAACAAGGAAAAGTTACAGAAGAAGCTTTCAAGAAGATATGAAAGCTACAGATATTCTCCCGTGAATAATCGAGAAGTAATTAGAAAGAGGGTTGAATGGTTATAAGAGCAAAGCCCTAAATGAGAAAGGAACAGATCATGTCATGTGTCAACATCACATGAGATGAGACATAATGATCTAATATTAACTCAACTAATAAAGCATTCCTAAGTTTAGCTAAAGTGTGAGAATAAATTAGACTAATAATCAATTAAAGATTAATTAATTATTAGCTAATGTATGATAACTCTAACACCCCCCCTTAAGATGAACTTAGGGATTAGCTAAAAACCCTAAAAAGAATGCAAGATGGGTCCCGGCAAACAAGGCTAGGTAAGGTACCCATGTACAAACAGAAGATCTCTATAATGTGGAGAAATAGAGAAAACCTCATGGGAAAAACTCTACTCCAAAAAGAGATGAAATTCAAATGAAGGACTAAAGAAGTCTCTAAACAAGACATAGTCCTGAAAAAAGGACATGTAAAACACCACTGAAGCATGAAGAAGTTGAAAACATTGTCAAAGAATGACTATTGTAATGCCAAAAGAATATCCTCTGCTGAAACATCTAATGATCAGGATCAAGAAGACAAGAATCTATATGAGTGCCCCCAATGACACTACTTGAATCAGATGGAAAACAAAGGAAAACACCTGGAACTCGAAGATATAGATGGAAAAGGTACCAAAATTCTGAAGAACTATTCATGAGAAAATGGAAGGTCACCTCTTGAAATAAGAATGCAAGAGTGTCCATATGGTAAGTGCTCCATCTCACCGAAATGCATGGGTAACCAGCCGTTGCATCTGCCTAGTACATAGGAACAAATACTGTATACATAGCTCACTCCAACACGAAACCAAAGAAGTAGTAGCACTAACAGTAGAAACCCCCCCATAATGTTGAAAAGGGAGAGGCATGACAGGTACACTAAAACTGAATGCTTGAAAGTAGTGCATGAAGAGGAACCAAGAACATCTGAAGGTGCAATCATGAAAGTACAAGAAGATAGAAAGGATGTGAAAACAAAAGTCACATATGCATGAGAAAGGTATGAAGGAAAACAAAGGAAAACATCAACCCCCATGGCACTTTATATCATAGTGCAAGTACAACAAGGCACAAAGTGATATGCAAGATCCCATAATATAGGTGCAATATTACACATACAAAGATGAGGCACTTTATTTCAATGTGTTTACAGATGATAAATACATGCAATGTGACCCCATAAGGTCCAAAAAGGACCACAGCTGAGAAGAAGGATTTCTGGAAAAACCAAAAAAAAAATCTAGAAACCACCTACACCACTGTGAATAGCTCGAAAAAAACTTTCTGACGATATCAAGTTTTCCCATTTTTGACATCGTATGCAAAAGTTATGTCGAAAACAGTGAAGGCAACTTTAGAAAAGAATATCTGAATTTGACTAGAAATAATAGGGACTTGAAAAAAATATCAAAAAAATACCTGTACCACTATAAATTATTCTAAATCCTCTTTCCGACAATATCTCGTTTGCCCGATTTCAACACCGTGGGAAAAAGTTATGGCCTCTGGAAGAAAACAGCCCCCAAAGGGAAGAAAAAAAAAAACATAGTTACGACATTAAATTTGATGGCCATATGGTCGTTGCAGCAAAACTGTGAGCCCAAATTTGATGACCAAATGGCCGTCAGCGCATTTGCACAATTGGACTTATTTTACAAAAAAATAATTAAAAAATTTACAATTAATAATAATTTGTTTTCTTTAAAAAAAATAATTAAAAAAACTTTGAGGGAGGCCATGGGGGCCACCACCTACCAATGTGGCAGGGGCAGTACCCTCCCTGCAGGGGGCAGGCCCAAGGGGTCGCCATCTACCATAAAGGCAGAGCAGCGATACCTTGGTACCGTCCCCTCTCTATTAAATAAGATTTTTTAAAAAACAAAAAAACCTTGCATGCCTTTTCAAAAAAGGCTTTTCAATTTTATTTTTTAAATGGTTTTTTTGAAAAAAAAACTCTTGGAGGAAAATAATAATAAATTTTTTGATGAATTTTTTTTTAATATTGATGCAGGAGCATCCTTGGTTCTTGGCAATCTTGTATCAACCAAAATATTTTCTTTCAGTTTTTGTTTTGTTTTGTTCTTGCTAAGTTCATGTCGGTGGATTCGTCATCTTTGCTCACCAGACCTTGTGGATCTTGGATTACATCGTGGACATGCTCATTTTCCTTATTCCAAGATTTGAGCATGATTGGATCTTTTTCCAGCAAGTTATCGCTTTTGAATTTAGTGACAGTTTCTTGAACCGGCACTAGAATAATTTCAAACTTTTCGACTAGTTTGATCGTTGTGGATCATTCTTGTGACTTACGGATCTAAACAGTGTGATTTTAATTGTTCTGTGGAGTGTCCCTGACCTTCATTATAGGTCAACACTTCATCTTATGCACTTGTTGAAGAGTAATTAAAATTTGAGGCTGACCTATTCATGCACACGTTATAATTTCTTTCATTGGAGAATGTAATGATCTTTGGCCAACGCGGATGATTCCAGAATTGCAGATATGATATAAAGCTTGTAATAGATCATTAGAATAGCAGTATAATATAGATTTGATTTGTAATATTTAGCTCGCATATAGGAGCATATTGGAATGTTGTATTTTTGAGCATGTTGTATCAAGCCTGTGAGCCGAATCTGTAAGCCCGGATGTTGTCGGCCAAATGTAACTGAGATTTCTATTAATGAGAATATGTGCATATGCATTTGCCTCCATATTTTGTGTTGATTTTTTTGTCTTACTCTTGTTGCACAGTCTATATTGTTCTCTTTGAGGACCCTCCTACCATGGCTACACCAGATTGGTATCATAGCGAGGTTCCATTCGTGCGAGGTCGTCAGCATTCGTAGAGTCTTGTTGAAGATTTGTTGTGGGGTGGTGGATTGAGGATCTAACCTACAGCTGCAGATGACTTGTGTAAGATGGCAGGAAGAAGAAATGGTAGAGGAAATGGAGCACGTGGAAATGCAAACCCAGCTATGATGGAGATGTTGAGAGGAATTGCTACTAGATTAGATGTAGTTGAAACAACCCAGAGGATAGGTCGACCAGTTGATGATGTGATTGATGAAGAGGTAGAAGTATAGGAAGAAAGAGGAAGAGAAGAGCAACCTGGCCTAGATCAGCGAGAAGATAGGTTCATAAGAGCCCTAACAAGTGCGAATACAAAATCCCATTTCAATCCACCAGATTATAATGGTAAGCTGAATTCAGAAGAAATGCTTGATTAGATCACAGAGATGGAAAAGTATTTTGAATTTGAAGGTACCACTAAAGATAAGAAGGTGAAATATGCTTGTACAAGGTTGAGAGGACATGCATCCCTTTGGTGGGAACATTTGCAGACAGATAGGCAAAGAAGAGGAAAAGAAAAGATAAAATCATGGGATCAAATGGTGAATAAGTTGAAGAAAAAGTTCATGCCTGCAGATTATTAGCTTAGTTTGTTCAAGAAGTTGCAAAATCTGAAGCAGAAAGAATCAAGTGTGACAGAGTATATTGAGGAATTTTATAAGTTGAATATCAGATCTAGACACTCGGAGGATGAGATTGAGCAAGTAGCTAGATACGTGAATGGTTTGAGGTCATCTATACATGATGAAATCAGTTTGATCAAATTGGTGAGTGTGGAAGAAGCATATCAGTGTGCCCTAAAGGTAGAAGAGAATTTGAACAAAAGATATGAGCAGAGACAAAGAGGAAGAACTTTTACTAGAGGAGGAAAAGGATATTTTCCAAACCAGAATAAGGATAAGGAGGTTAGTAAGAATGATAATTTGTATCATAGAGGTGATGGAAACTCTTACAGAAGAGGAGGATATGGTGGTTATCGGAATGAAGGTTATAAAAGAGATGATAGAGGATAGGAGAAAAGAACATTCAAGGGAACTTGTTATAAATGTGGTGGAGAAGGACATAGAGCATTTGAATGCAATCAAGGAGAGACAAGCAGAAAGATAGAGAACAATAGAAGAAAAGCTTTTGTTGAGGAGGATCATGTTGAATCATCTAAGAAATCGAAAGATGGAGAAGTGTTGGTGAACAAAAGAGTACGGTGTCAAAGCGAGTTGGAAAAGGAGTCATTGCAAAGAAAGAATTTGTTTCAGACCAGATGCAAGGTAGCTAGAAAATGTTGCAAACTGGTTGTTGACAGTGGAAGCTCAGAGAACCTGGTTTCTGAAGAGATGGTGACTAAATTGAAGTTGGAAAGATTGAAACACCTAAAACCCTATCAGATTGCTTGGATTCAAGATGAGCATAAGATTTTGGTAAGTAAACAATGTTTGGTGAAATTGAAGATAGGAAATTACCATGATGAAGTTTTGTGTGATATCATGCCTATGGATATTTGCCATGTTTTTTTGGGAAGGCCTTGGCAGTATGATAGACAAGCTATTCATGATGGAAAGAAGAATATATACACCATTGTTGCTAATGGGATGAAGCAGAATTTGTTACCATTGGAAGATGTTCCTAAAGTTGAGGTTTGTACAAATGCTAGGGTTTGTTTGGTTGATGGAAGGAGATTCCTTGATGGGTTGAGACATGAGAATGTGTGTTATGCCTTGGTGCCTAAAAAGGTTGAAGACTTGAAGCATGTAGAAGAACACCCAGAAGAGATAAGGGAGTTGTTGATAGAGTATGAGGAGATTATTTTAGATAATGTACATGAAGGATTGCCACCTATGAGGAGTATTAGTCATTGTATGGATTTGATTCCTAGAGCTATTTTACCTAATAAAGCAGCACACCGGATGACACCGACCGAGAATGAGGAGTTGAATAGACAAGTGCACAAATTATTGAGGAAGGGTTTGATTAGAGAAAGCTTAATTCCATGTGCAGTACCTATTGTGTTAGCGCCTAAGAAGGATGGAGAATGGAGAATGTGCACAGACTCAAGAGCCATAAACAAGATCATGGTGAAGTATAGACTTCCTTTGCCCTGGATGGATGACATTATGGATTGTTTGAGTGGAGCTAAATACTTTACAAAGATAGATTTGAAGAATGGATATCATCATATCAGAATCAGAGAAGGGGATGAGTGGAAAACAACATTCGAGACAAATGAGGGATTGTATGAATGGTTGGTGATGCCTTTTGGAATGAAAAATGCACCGAATACTTTCATGAGGTTGATGAATGAGGTATTGAAGAAATTATCGGCTAAGTTTGTGATTGTATATTTGGATGACATCTTGATTTTCAGTAAGATCAGAGAAGAACATTTGTTGCATATAAGACAAGTTTTGCAGAGGTTGAGAGAAGAGTAGTTGTTGGTAAACATTAAAAGTGCAGTTTCATGAAGGAAGAGTTGGTATATCTGGGATTTGTGATATCTATGGATGGATTGAGGATGGATCCTAAGAAGGTAAGAGAAATTTTTGAGTAGCCTACTCAAGATAACATTGGCAAGGTGAGATCATTTCATGGATTGGCTAGTTTCTACTGAAAGTTCATTAGGAATTTCAGTTCTATCTGCAGTCCTATCACAGAAACGATTAGAGGAGATAGGAAGGATTTTAGGTGGACATCTGGAGCAGATCAAATTTTTGAGTTGTTGAAGCAGAAGGTGAATGAGCAGCCTGTGTTGGATTTACCAGATTTCAATAAGGTATTTCAAGTAGACTGTGATGCAAGTGGAAATGCAATTGGAGTAGTGTTGAGTCAAGAAGGGAGACCTGTAGTTTATTTCAGTGAGAAATTGAATGATGCTAGGAGAAGATATTCAGTGTATGATCAAGAATTTTATGCTATAGTTCAAGCCTTGAAGAAGTGGAGACATTATTTGTTGCCTAAGGAGTCTATGTTGTATACGGATCATCAAGCATTGCATATTTGAACAGACAGGATAAGTTGAATCAAAGACACATGAGATGGGTAGAATTCTTGCAGAGTTATACTTCTTTTTTTTAAGCATAGGAGTGGAAATTCAAATAGAGTTTTTGATGCTTTGAATAGGAGAAGGAATTTACTGACAGAGATGAGAGTGGAGGTATTAGGCTTTGATGAGTTGTAGAACTTGTATGAGGAAGACCCATATTTTGCATAACCTTCGAGAGCTTGTAAAGAACCAGTTTTGGAGGATAGGAATTAGTGGTTGGATTATTTCATTCAAGAGGATATGTTGTTCAGAGGAAATCAATTGTGTATACCTTGGAGTTCAATGAGGGATAACTTGGTGAAAGAAAAGCATAGTGGAGGATTGTCAGGACACTTTGGAATTGATAAGACAGCAGCCTTGGTAAGTGAGAATTAATTTTGGCCCCATGTTCATAAGGATGTTAGGAGATTTGTGTAGAGTCACAAATTTTGTCAAGTTGCAAAAGGGAGTAGTCAGAATGTTGGATTGTATAAGCCTTTGACAGTTCTGGAGAGACCTTGGGAGGATATTAGTATGGATTTCATACTTGGTTTTTTGAAGACACAAAGAGGTAATGATTTTGTATTTGTGGTGGTAGACATATTTTCTAAGATGGAACATTTCATACCATGTAAGAAGACAACAGATGCAGTACATGTAGCAGACTTATTTTTCAAAGTAGTTAGGTTACACGGATTACCTAGGAGTATTGTCTCAGACAGAGATGTAAAGTTTGTTGGTTACTTTTGGAGGACACTTTGGAAGAAGTTGAAGACAGATTTGAAGTTTAGTTCTACGTTTCACCCATAGAGCGATGGACAGACAAAGGTAGTAAACGGGAGTTTGGGGAATTTTCTATGATGTTTGGTTGGAGAGAAGACTAGAAGTTGGGATTTAGTCCTTGCACAAGCAGAGTTTGCTTACAATAATTCAATAAACAGGAGTATAGGAAAGACACCTTTTGAGATTGTTACTGGAGTTCATCCTAGAGGTATATCAGAGTTGAGAGACATTAGTATGGAAGATAAAGGGAGTGCAGAAGTGGAAGAATTTGTAGAACACATGAAGAAAGTACATACTCAAGTGAAACAGCAATTGGAAGACATGAACCAGAAGTATAAGGAGAAAGCATATGAAAAGAGGAGACATAATGAGTTTGAAGTTGGAGATGAAGTGATGGTCTATTTGAGGAAGGAAAGATTCCTAGTTGGCACATACAATAAGCTAAAGATGAGGAAGTTTGAACCCTATAGGATTTTGAGGAAATTTGATTCAGGAAATGCATATGAAGTGGAGTTACCGGATGGAATGGATATATCACCTATATTCAATGTTGCAAATATATATTAGTACTATGAAGCAAAATTTAGTGATGAGAGTGGAAAAAAATTGGAGAACCAATTTCCTAAACAATAGTCAAATGAGATAGAAGAGATTTTGGATATCAGAGATGGGAGGAAGACTCGTGGAAGACAGTACAAAGAATATCTTGTGAAGTGGAAATGTAGACCAGTGGAGGATTCTTCTTGGATTTCTCAAGCTGAGGTACACCATCTTGGTTTTCCTTTAGCCCCAACAAAGTGAGGGACTCACTTTTCAATAACCCTAGATGTCTGATGCAAGAGCATCCTTGGTTCTTGGCAATCTTGTATCAACCAAAACTATTTTCTTTCATTTTTTGTTTTGTTTGGTTCTTGCCCAGTTCATGTTGGTGGATTCATCATCTTTGCTCACCAGACCTTGTGGATATTGGATTAGATCATGGAAATGTTCATTTTAGTTATTCCAATATTTGAGCGTGATTGGATCTTTTTCCGGCAAGTTATCACTTCCGGATTTAGTGACAGTTTCTTGAACCGACACCGTAATAATTTCAAACTTTTCAGCTAGTTCGATCATTGTGGATTGTTCTCGTGACTTGCGGATCTAAATGGTATGATTTTAATTGTTTCGTGGAGTGTCCCCGACCTTCATTATAGGTCCACACTTCATCTTATGCACCTACTGAAGAGTAATTAAAATTTGAGGCCAACTTATTCATGTGCACATTAGAATTTCTTTCATTGGAGAATGTAATGATCTTTGGCCGACGCGGATGATTCTAGAATTGCGGATATGACATAAAGCTTGTAATAGATCATTAGAATAGTAGAATTTGATCTAAAATTATAATATAGATTTGATTTGTAATATTCAACTCGCATATAGGAGCATATTGTAATGTTGTATTTTTGAGCATGTTGTATCAGGCTTATGAGTTGAATCTATAAGCTCGGATGTTGTCGGCTGAATGTAACTGAGATTTCGGTTAATGAGAATATTTGCATCTTCATTTGCCTCCATATTATGTGTTTCTTTCATTGTGTTACTCCTGTTGCACGGTCCAGATTGCTCTCTTTGAGGACCCTACTACCGTAGCTATGCCAAATACCTCGGAATGCGTTTTGGGGAGGTCGTACGGCCCTGGAGACAAAAAAATTGCCTCATAAGTCAACTGCTCAGAATTCGATGATTTGGTAGTCAATCTTAGGGTTTTTGGCCGCTCTGAACACAACGGTGAGGTCCATTTGGGCTCAAAATGCCCTAAAAAATTAGGCACCCCCTAGATCTGCAAAAAATCCCTTTCTTCAAACCTTCACAGAACAACAAACGGAATCAATATCAAGCAAAAAAAAATCCAAATTACTTTCTCAACAACTTTGGATCCAACAGCGAGGTCCTTTTCACACAAAAATTCACCTAAAGATGCCCACCTCCAAAATTTGCAAAGAAAGCAAAGGGGATTCAGATCTGAAGCCTACAACCCTTGTTGAAGAAGAAAACCTCATAAATCAAGAAGGGGTTTGTTGAATCCATGCTCTAATACCATGTTAGAATTGTGAAACAAGCACAAAACCATGAGCCACAGGACCAAATAACAAACAAAGACACCTTCCACACAAGAGATCTACAAACAAGAATTGTTATATTCATCAACAAGGAAAAGTTACAGAAGAAGCTTTCAAGAAGATATGAAAGCTACAAATATTCTCCTATGAATAACCGAGAAGTAATTACAAAGAGGGTTGAATGCTTATAAGAGCAATACCCTAAATGAGAAAGGATTGGATCATGACAAGTGTCAACATCACATGAGATGAGACATAATGATCTAATATTAACTCAACTAATAAAGCATTCCTAAGTTTAGCTAAAGTGTGTGAGAATAAATTGGACTAATAATCAATTAAAGATTAATTAATTATTAGCTAATGTATGATAACTCTAACAAATTTTATTAATTTAATAGTTTGTATCTTCTCTTGATTTTTCTTTATGCCCAGAGGATCTTTGTTGCTCACTACCCTCACTTATGTCATCTCACTAATAATTTACTACTCAGTCTCTATTGTTGTATAAACATTTAAACATTTTTGTTGTATGTACTTGTAACATCTCTTGTGCAACTCCCTAGTTATTCCCTTTTACTTCATCCATTGATATCATCTCTTCACTATGTTTTGTTATTCCCACTAGTAGCATCACTAACACTAGTCTAGCTCCACATATAGCTTCATTCATATATCCATCATTTATTAAACCTACTTGTAACATCTTCAATGTAGCATTCTCAATATGGTCCTTTGTTGCATTCAATTTACTACCTTAGTTACAAATATTTATTTTCTCCTTGGGAATCCTCTCATACCTTTAGTAACTTTTCTCATCAAGTGGAAAGCCTCCTTGATTTGCACCAACCTACAATATTTGGGAATTCTCTCATACCTTTAGTAACCTTCAGATCATCAAGTGGAAAGCTTCCTTAGTTTGCACTAGCAACCTCAAATATCTTCTCTATTACTACCTCTTTCACTTACTCCATAGATGCACTTCTCTATTACTACCTCTTTCAGTTACTCCATAGATGCACTACTCCACTCTTTTTTGTGGAGCATCTCTTTAACCTTGACTAAACACATCTACTCCTCCATTCCTTATTCTTAGCTCACCATATCTTGTTTATTCTTTCTCAATCCTATTTATTTCTCAATATCTTCATTGTATACACACTCATATACCTTTTCTAACTCATAATTTCCCCCTTTAGTTAGCTCCTTATAAAATATCCACATACTAAGCACTCATGACTCCTTTATATTTTTTATCTTTTATCTTACACACTTGTTATTTTCTATCACTCCAATTTGATGGCCTTCTTCTCTATCATCAATTCTATCATGTATTTTCTTATGCTCCCTCCCCCTTGCAACCTTCTTCTCTCTCACACCTTCCTTGTCCTTTACATTAGCTTAGTTTTTCTACCTAAAACTTCACAAATTTCTTGCATAAATTTTATATCAAACCTTCACTTCTTTACCCATATAATTTTCTGCTTAGATGCCACCCAATTCTTTGAATGTTTGAACTCACCAATGGGTAAACCCACAAAACTGGTGTACAATTCCATTAAGGAAGGAAAAATGCATTTAGGATGGAAAACACTTTAGGGGGTTCACTAGAACTAAGAGGGTTCACTAGAACCCCCTAAAGGGTTCACTAGAACCAAGGTGGCTCAAGTGAATCCCCCTTTAATGGGTTTATTTTTTAATTGCATTAAAGGGGGGCTTGCTAGTGTAGCGTAAAAAAATGTATCTTTGGATATTTTTATGCTTATTTGGGTCTTTCTTATGGATGTTGGCCTAGTTTTTTCCTAGATTTAATGTTGTAATGTGGTCAACACATTCACATTAGGTCTTGGACCCTTTTGAATCAATAAGAATTCTATGATGTCTTGTAAAAGAGTTGTGAAGTGTTGTAACCCACTTTCTCACTTTTCTAAGACCTTTTTATTATAATTCACTTAAATAACCTCTTTTTATCACTTACCAAGCCTTATTTCAAAGTGTTGTAAAGTGTTGTAACAAAATTTCATGCTTTTCTAGGCTTGTCATGAATAATTTGACCCTTTCTTATGTTTAAATGACCCCTTTATACACTTGCAGGCCCTACTTAAGTGTATTTTAGAGAATAATCTCATTAAACATCATTTAATACACTTTAATTCCTAACACCCACTTAAAATGCCCTAGTGGAACCAAGTTGCCACTAAGGGCGACTTAGTCCCACTTGGCTCAAAAATCAAAATTATTTCAAAATTCTAGCAGGATATTATTTTCTAAACCTTGAGGTCGGCCTGTGATGTGGTATTTTGGGGAAATTTCGTATAATCATGTATAAATATAGGGTTTTCCCCTCATTTTTCATCCTCTAATCCTTTAATCTCCTAATCTCCTTAATTTTCCTAATCATTCAAGCAATCATCAAGCATTAACTTTAGCATTCTAGGCATTTGCAAGCATACATCCATTGGAGCTTCTACTTGCATATCTTCAAATTTCTACTTCAAGGGTTTGGTGAGTTGTAGCATTGCATGTTCATTCATCATTCTCTTTTCATTTCATTTCATTTTCAAGGGTTTAATTACCAAACCGGGGTTTTACCAAGGCAAACCCCTATTCACTAACCCTTAACACTTTTTCCCCTCTTTGCATGTGTTTTGTAGGTCTTGTATGTAGATTTTTCAAAGAGAAAGTTGTGAAAAGGTGTCAACAATTCATCAAAGTCAACAAAACCCTAAAAGAAGCTTGGAGATCACCTACATACCAAATTTTGTAGATTCGGATCCAGAAACCTGTCAAGAACTGTAGTGCAGACTGGGAGCTACATATTGCATCTTCAAATTTCCCAAAAAATTAAGGTGGACTAAGTTGCCATTAGTGGCGAATTAGTCCCACTGTCAAGCCTAAAAAGTGTTTTCTGCAGTTCTAAGTACCCTTTTGGTTGAAACCTATTATGGCATAATTTTCCTGACACAAGACTAAGTCACCCAGCTTGGTGTAAGTGTCCCATTTGGCTTCAACAGTGGATTTTGTAGGATTCCAGAGCCTCTCTACATCACTTTCCAGCTTCCAGGTGCACCTCTCCAATCTCATTAAGTTCTGTTACAGTTCACTTTCATTTTTAGTTCATTTTGCATATCACAGCATGTTTTCAAACAAAGTGTATTTTCTTAGTTTTGCATTAATAACCCATCTTCTTTTTCAGTTCTTTGTATTTAGGGAATTCTATTTAGACATATTTCAATCATATTTTCATTAGTCTTGAGTGAACCACCTAGGTTTTTGGGATACCTTTCTCTTTTTAAGTGTAAAACCCTAGAAGTGTAAGAGAGCCCCTGTCCCCAAAAATCTTCGGTTCATTTTGGTGAACCTGCATTTAGAATATTCTATTTTTTATTTTAAGTGTATTTACATCCTAGGAATAGCTTACATTGGCATTGCATTGCATTTTGCATTGTTTAATCTGCATCCTAGGGTTTTAAAATTTACATTAGTGAAAAACTCATCTAGCTTGCATTTTTGCATTGCATTTCATTAAAAATCAATAAAATTTTGCATTTTCATATTATATTTGCATCTGAAAACCTAAAAAGCATAAAATTCTATTTAAAAATTCTAAAAAATTTCAAAAATATCACTACCTAGACTCATTCACCACCCTAGGTGACTTAGTCCAATTGCATATTTTTCACTGCATTTTCTGGCATTTAATCAGCAATTTCTGAGTTTTTGTTTGTTGTTTCTGCATTTTAGTTTTAAGCATTTTCTTCTTGTTAGTTTACATTGCATTTGCATTCACCCTGCATTTAGCAACCTTTACATGAGTGTTTGGTGTCCTATTGCTAATACCTTAGTGAGAAGAAGTTTGAGACTCATGTTATCCCATGATAACACACTGGCTGTGGATCTTGGGTTATCTAAAGCTTCCACTCCTAGTATTGCAACTAGTACACTAGGCATGGATACTACCTTTAGCAACTCTTTACCTTCCAATAACATGCAAGTTGACACACAAACTGATCATATCCCACAAGAAAAAATAATTCACATTCATGAGGACTTAACACATCTCCAACATCAAGTAATTCTTGAAAATATTTCAGCCATTTCAATTCCTACCATAGAAAACATCCATCACATGCTTGAAAGTGAAGAAGGCATGGACATTGTGAAAAATATAGTTGAGATATATACAAAACATCTTACTTCAAACTCTAGTGCTTCTCAACCAGCAAACACTATGGTTAGCTAAGGAGGACCTCAAACTCCTCCTCCCTCAACCATAGCTCAATTCCTACCTATACCACTCCTCATGTCACAACAACATTGCAACAAGTTAGTAATGTGATTCCTTCCTCGAGTATTCTTGCTAGCATCCCTAATTCCTATGTGGCATCGCATGTTCTATCCTCTTCTAGAATACCCTCTATAAGCATTTTGTTCACTTGCCCTACTACTACATATACTCCATCACCACTTTCCCT
>VDFB02296563.1:94145-134911 GCA_007258455.2 Sequoia sempervirens | reverse complement strand
CCCAAATTGAAGTGTTTCAAAGCAATAAAATGTATTTTGAGTGTTTCTCTTGCACCCTAGATCGCACGAAGCGCAAGGGGAGAGGATACGCACTCAAAAGACAAAATCACACAATTCAAACACTTGTTCATTTTATAGCCTTCAAAGCAATTGTGAGTTCGTTTTAAGCACCAAATGAAATATGAAGATTGCTTTGTTCAATTTTAAACCAAATAGAAAAGCTAGTAGGTGTCTAAGGTTCAATTTTAGCCCAACTTTGAAAGAAAACAATGATCTAGTTGGATTAAAATAGAAAATTAAGGCGTGTGACAGAAGCTCCAAGCATTAAAAAATGCTCTTCAACTTCAATTTTGATGTTCAATTTTTGAGCTTAAGCAATTTCGCTTGTTTTCGCTTGTTTCCAATGTCAACCTGCAACATCACAAAGTAAAAATCTTAGAGATGAGATTTAAGTCAAGGAAAAAAACATTTACCATTTTCACCTAAAATTACATTCGTCATAAAAAAAGATTAAATAAAATTACAAATCAGATTTTATGCAACTACAAGTTGACCATCCAAATAATTGGCTATGTACAAAAAGCTTTAAAAGATTGCTCTACCAAATCATGTCATGTCTATAACCTTATAGAGAGGTCTCCAATAGTTATTTCAAATTCATCCCACCTGTCAAAGATTTGACTTAAATGCAATATTAAAGAGAAAATATTGCCCCCACTCCAAGTTGATATTTGGGGAAATCAACCTGCAAAAAGTGATTAAATGCTTTGTGTTTTCCAAGAAAAAGATAACTCAAAGAGGATCTCAAGAAAGATTCACTACCTCTAGATGCTATACTTAACCTGCAAAGAGTGATTTAGACAAACATAGAGTTATTTCATAAATGCAACCAGCTGGATATCATAAATGTGTGTAAATACGACTTCTGGAAAAACAATGTAATTCATAAATGTGTGATCCTTAAAGTCCATGGAATTTTAATGGACTGCATGGTACGATTTCTTTCAGAGTAGAGTCGATCCTATATCCAACGCCTTTTTGAATAGCACATTGGAATTTAAAGGTATCTTTTCCTTTAGTCTCTACGCAGGAATCAACAACAAACTGTGGGAAGATCTATGCATCAATTATCTCTGCCGCATCCCTCTGAAGTTTCTAGGAAATAGTGCGCAAACTTGTAGCAACAGGTGACGTCTTTGTCTCAGATGAAACATCTCTTCATCTCTTTTCTCGCACTACAACATTAACACAGCAAGTGAATTAATGTAAAACATATTAAAAGTGCCATGGGATATTAAAAATGCTAGCCAAGCATTGGGACGCTAGACATAGGGTGATCCATGAGTTTGAAAGAATCAAGCGTTATAAATTGTCCAGCAAGAATATGATTAAATATATCTGATGCACTCTTGAAACTTCCACAAAAATACTGTACTATCAACGCTCAATGTCTATGATAGTTCCTCTCCCTATCGATTGATCCAAGCTCAATGTCCCCGCTGGAATGGAAACAAGATCATCTCCCACAGATATTTTGCTTAGCCCCACGTAATAGAACCCAAGGTACCTAGCGTTGGACAAGATGGGCATGAACTTCAAGCCTGACGCAGAAAGAGCCTCTTTCCTCTAGCAGGAGAGACCCCGTGAAAGTAGATGAGCTGAGAGAGGGAAGGCAATAAGAGAACATTTTTTCTCGTATAACGTTGTCGTTTGAGAAACGAAAGAGAGAGGAGCCTTCCCAAAGCCAACCAAATCGGGCGTCGATGATTCCATGGATGATTCTGCTCATCGAATTTGCACATCCACAGACAAAATCCTCCACCGTCTGAGAGCCCACAGAGAGCATCTCCGAAAAAATGAGCTCATCTAGTTCTAATCCATCGCCGTAGTGCTGAGTACGGCTAAAGTTGATATTGTTGTTAGTATTGTTACACAAGTTCAAAAACTAGCACTACTGAGAAGCGCAGGTGAGGTAGTTATACGTTCAACCCAAAGAAATTAGAAGGCCATGATGCAACTCAAAAGCCAAATATAATAACAATGAACAATCAAGCTAAGGTAATCAGCATTTTCCTTTCCTGTGCACAAATGAGAGCTTTGGAAATGCTTTGCAATTACAAATGAAATGCAAATGCCTTATGAGAAAGAATCACTAAGTGATTGCAAAATCATCATTTTTTAACTGAGACGTATGGGGTTAGTTTGAAGACTGAAACAATGCAGGCTCAAAAGAATCCTCTATATCAACATTTTAAATGCCAAAACTGCCAACGAGAAACAGATAGAAAGTTTCTAGTGAAGAACAAAATATAACTACAAGATTAAGCAACGCGGATAAGTAGATTTATCTTATCGCCCTCCTTCTAGCACCAAATGTAGGACCCTAAATCTGCATTGGATCAAAAACAAAAACCATTTAGTATTGTTAATAAGCCAAAGCAAACCAAAAGATCCCCTATAAGATTCATCTAATCACAAAAATGATACCAAAGAAACAAGCAAAACATAGAAAGGCATCATTCTAATCATCAAACTAGCATCTTATAGTGGATTGGTGTCACATGTGCTAGTGACCCTTTCCCAACCCTTGATCAAAGCTCAAGTTGTGTAAATGATGGAGATGATGGAGTGAAATGGACAAGATCAAATCTCAAATGAAGAGAGTAACCTTGCATAAAGTTGTGGAGGATTTGCTTGAGGATGAAGCCTTTATTTAAAGATTTTCAAAATGCTAAGTTCTGAAGAGAGACCAATGTGGGACTAAAGATTCTGCCAATGATAGGAGGACACTTGTCAAATGGTGAGTGGTCAATGGTTGTGCAAGATTTGGGAAGAGTGCCCATGAGAGGGAGAATTTGAATTTGAATTTGCAATAAATGCTGATTTTTACTTTGGAAGGGGACAT
The DNA here is from genome assembly GCA_007258455.2 of Sequoia sempervirens. Lineage (NCBI taxonomy): Eukaryota > Viridiplantae > Streptophyta > Pinopsida > Cupressales > Cupressaceae > Sequoia > Sequoia sempervirens. The sequence goes on along the minus strand of VDFB02296563.1, from coordinate 132,006 downwards.
GTAAGAGGCATGTAAGGCCTCATAAATGCTCTGTTGGGTGTACATGTCCACTTGGGGGGAGATTCAAACTTGGAGAATATTCTTCCTTTATGCCAAGTTCAAAATAAAGATTTTGATAAATCAATTAAATGCAATTTCATGTGCAAGTGGCCAAATCTAGAGAATGCAAGTGGGTGAGTATTTAATCAGGGTTAGATTAAATAGATGATGATTATGCTGATTTAATGCTGATTAGATGATTTTGAATTTTAAGACTTAAATATTTGTTTTATTTAAATCAGAAAAGGATGGAAGATGCATGTTTGAGATTTTAATTAAATAAAGTTTGATTTATTTAATTAAACTATGATGTGAGCTTTTGATTTATTTATTGAGCGGATGAATATGCATAATGCAAATTTGACGTGTCTACAATTTTTATACCGAGAGGCATTTCACTACAATGCCATTTTTTCATACACCATAAGGGTAGGAATGATAAGACCCAGGGCCCATGTGAAAAATACGCTCACCTTACAAGAAAATAAAGGCTTTTAATTTTCATACACCATTAGGGGATGAATGATATGACTCCAATCTATGGATGTCATATTAATTTTATGGTGGGCCACCATTTCAAGATACTCTAAAACCCATTGAGGACAATATCTTTGATGCACACATAAATTAAATTATATTTACTTATGTGCTTAGTCATTTCAAAACCATCTTCGTCTTTAATAAACACCTCCTTTGGATTATTATTCTTTAAATTATTATGTCTATTTAACTTAGTCATATCAAAGCAATACCCATCTTTAATATACACCTTCTTTAAAGTATTGCGCTTTAAAGCCTTTATCATATCAAAGCGGTCCTCCTCGTTCATCAAGTTGTCCCATAGACAACACCAAAGGATAAAATTAAATGACACATGGTATAAAATATTTGTAAGGTTACCCTTGAAAAAGTCACCCTTTTTATCCTCGCTACCAACCCGCTTACGCCTCATCATCATAAAATTTAAATTCAAAATTCAAAAATGAGCACCAAACATAAACCATAACCCATCAAACCAAAGCCTATGAAACTAAATTAGCCATTACTAGATCATTAATCCATGTATGATAAAACTTTAAATTATCAATTGAAAGCTGATCATCTGAGACACAATTTTCAATTTGTTGAGGGAGGTCCTTGTAATTCCAACTTTTCCACTAAAAATAGGAAGGGCCAACATTAGAAGCAGCATCTAGTGCTTTGTTCCCTTCCCTAAAAGTATTGTTGATGGTGTTTTTATGCACTTCTCAACACAGGCAGTGCGTAGGTGCACTACCTCTCTTGAAAGACAATCTCCAACAATCGAATTGCAGAACACTATCCCAAGGTCTCTCGGATGTCAGGTCATGATAGTGCTTAGATACCTCAGTAGTTTGATGTGATTTGCTGGAATCACAAGGTGGTCTTACAGAAAATACAAAGTGTGGACATAAAGTATGAAGTTGGATCTTTTAAAAGGAGCCCTTAGGATGAAGGTAGTTATATGTGGGTTGTAGGCTCAAACAGCAATCTTGGACTCCATTTAGTTGTTGGATTTGGCTTTACAATGTGCAATGAACCTTGGTATTGTTCAGTTTCTTAAAAAAAAGGGGGAAAAGAGTGAAGGGGAAGAAAAGTTCCTAAGTCTGAAGCTTGCAATGAATAGTGACAATGGAGTTCCTGCAATGGACAATTCCTTAAAACAATATCCCACTTAACCAGGGATTTCACAGTATCATGGAAATTGTGCTATCTTCTAAGGGCTGTAGATATTTCATCCTTCATCCACCACATACATGCATTAATTAAAGATAAATGTTGGGGGCAGCGTCAAATCAAGTCCAGGCTAACTTTGCACAGCTATCTACCTTCAGCAAACAGCAAAAAGTATGGACTAAGGGATCATCAACAAAGCAGGAATTTTCACAATCAGCCAACAATATTCCTGAGATTTATCCAAATAAATGAACAGCTAACTAAACAGCAAAGAGACCTAAGTCAAGCATCTAATTATTGGAGGAATGAATCAAATAACATGAGAGAAATCAAGGAAATACACCAAGTCAATGATATTTCTTATAAATTTCTGCAGCATGCCTTACAACAACTCAACTCTCACTTTTGCAAATGAGGGAGTGCTCTATTTATAGTTTTCCAAAAGCTAAATGAATGGCCAAGATTCATTACAATTGTGTGGCCAAGATTCACTACAAAATAGGGTTTCACCTACCCCAAAATAGATTTACAATTTAAAAATATTTTTTGTCTCTTCCCTATTTTGTCATCTAGTGGATGACACTATTGCTCTTTCATCCTATAGCTAATTGCTATTTTCTTGGTTGTAGCTACTCTTCAGGGAGGTCTTCTTCCTTGGCTGGGCTATCCTCTTGTTCCTCGGAGGCTACGTGCTCTATATACTTGAGGATGACTGCCTGGAGCTTGTCGATCTCGAGGATCTCGCATCTTAACGCCTGATAGCTCCATTCTTTAGCATTCTCTTCCAGCCGCCTCCAGTCCTCATCATACTTTGAGCCTTGATCTCTGAATAGCTCTGATCGGTCGAAGGCACGGGCAGCAAAACTCAGAAACTCCGTTGTAATTTCTCCGGCTGTCTCGTCCTTTATCTTCTCCTCGAAGTATGGCTTGATCTTTTCCGCATCCATTTGCACTGTGGGCATATCATAGCCTGTCATCAACTTGAGATACTCGGCGCATTCTACACGGATCTCCTTGATCCATTCAATATCGGGATCCACTTTGTTTTGGATTTGCTCCAACCTCTCCTTCCGATTGATGAGGTCTCTCGGATGTCAAGTCATGACAGTGCTTAGATACCTTAGTAGTTTGATGTGATTTGCTGGAATCACAAGGTGGTCTTACATAAAATACAAAGTGTGGACATAAAGTATGAAGTTGGATCTTTTAAAAGGAGCCCTTAGGATGAAGGTAGTTATATGTGGGCTGTAGGCTCAAACAGCAATCTTGGACTCCATTTAGTTGTTGGATTTGGCTTTACAATGTGTAATGAACTTTGGTATTATTTAGTTTCTGAAAAAAAAGGGGGAAAAGAGTGAAGGGGAAGAAAAGTTCCTAAGTCTGAAACTTGCAATGAATAGTGACAATGGAGTTCCTGCAATGGACAATTCCTTAAAACAATATCCCACTTAACCAGGGATTTCACAGTATCATGGCAATTGTGCTATCTTCTAAGGGCTGCAGATATTTCATCCTTCATCCACCACATACATGCATGAATTAAAGATAAATGTTTGGGGCAATTTCAAATCAAGTCCAGGCTAACTTTGCACAGCTATCTACCTTCAGCAAACAGCAAAAAGTATGGACTAAGGGATCATCAACAAAGTAGAAATTTTCACAATCATCCAACAACATTCCTAAGATTTATCCAAATAAATGAACAGCTAACTAAATAGCAAAGAGACCTAAGTCAAGCATCTAATTATTGGAGGAATGAATCAAACAACATGAGAGAAATCAAGGAAATACACCAAGTCAATGATATTTCTTATAAATTTCTGCAGCATGCCTTTACAACAACTCAACTCTCACTTTTGTAAATGAGGGGAGTGCTCTATTTATAGTTTTCCAAAAGCTAAATGAATGGCCAAGATTCACTACAAAATAGGGTTTCACCTACCCCCAAATAGATTTACAATTTAAAAATATTTTTTGTCTCTTCCCTATTTTGTCATCTAGTGGATGACACTATTGCTCTTTCGTCCTGTAGCTAATTGTTGTTTTCTTGGCTATAGCTACTCTTCAGGGAGGTCTTCTTCCTTGGCTGGGCTATCCTCTTGCTCCTCGGAGGCTGCGTGCTCTATATACTTGAGGATGACTGCCTGGAGCTTGTCGATCTCGAGGATATCACATCTTAACCCCTGATAGCTCCATTCTTTAGCATTCTCTTCCAGCCGCCTCCAGTCCTCGTCATACTTCGAGCCTTGATCTCTGAATAGCTCTGATCGGTCGAAAGCGCAGGCAGTAAAACTCAGGATCTCCGTTGTAATTTCTCTGGCTGTCCCATCCTTCATCTTCTCCTCGAAGTATGGCTTGATCTTTTTCGCATCCATTTGCACTGTGGGCATATCATAGCTCGTCATCAACTTGAGATACTCGGCGCATTCTGGCCGGATCTCCTTGATCCATTCAATATCGGGATCCACTATGTTCTGGATTTGCTCCAACCTCTCCTTTCGATTGATGAGGTCTCTGCGCCACACATCCACCAGCCAATGGTCCTCTTTCTTCAGCTCTAGCTTCTCTTCCCATGTGTCCTCAGGCATCTGAAGGATGGCTTCAATTCTCAGGAAGGTGGAGTCGTATGTGGCAGGGAAATTAGTGCAAAGCCTCTTCGTGCCCTCCAGGGACTGGATCAGGTCCAAGAACTTATTGGCTGTCCACATAGCCATGTTGATTCCCATGTTTCCGACGTAGGTGACCCGTCAGAACCAATCCTCAGTTGTTTTTTCTAAGTTCTTCCTCCTCTCCATCTTATCAATCTGTTCCTTGGAGAGCAATTGCGGTGCTGCTGTGGAGGTGGTGGGCAGGTCGTCCACTTAGGACCATTGCTGGATATAATTGGTTAGCGCCGCAACCTGCGCCTTGAGCTCATCTTTTGTGACCTTGTCCTGCTTGATTAGGTGCACCACCGTGGCCACCGACTCCTCCAGATGTTCGACCTTCTGCTCTCTAGTCGCTATCCCTAGGTCAATGGTGGAGATATTATAGCTAATGCCCTCCTGCTCAACTGTAGGCGTGGCAACTTGTGCTGCTCGGGATCCGGAAGTGTCCATTGTTATCTTGGAATAGACCTTAGGCTTCTTCTCCTTCTTTGTTGTGGTCAGGGATCGAGCCAAGATGGCTTCCAATCTTGCCCTTGGGTCCTTCAGAATAGGAGTAGTCTTCTCTAGTTGTTTCTCCAACCAATTGGGCATGGCAGATTTATCCTTGGGTGCATCATCGCTGCCCTCACCCTTTTCAGTTAGAGGTAAGACTTCTGCCTCCCTTTCATTTTGGGGCTCTTCCTTTTCTTTGGCAACTTCTTCTTCCTCGTCGGAGTCTTGAATGAATACGAGGCGCTTGACGGGCAACTTGGTGGACAATTGTTGGGTGGGACTATCTTCTTTCGCTGCCTCCTCTTTCTTTTCTTCAGTAGCCTCGACCTCAGGGCTCTTGACAACATGGGTCTCAGCCTCGGTGATATCCTTTATCGGCTGCTCCTCTAGCGGCTGCCCCTCTTCTTCCTGCAGTGATCTCTCGGCCTCCTCCCCAACATCTTTTGGCTACTGAGCCGACTCCTCCTCAAGGTCTTCATCAAAAGTTTGGATAATTTCTTTGGCGTCTGAGCCATCCTCTTCATCCCTGCCTTCAGAAGAGCCCATCTCCTCCTCCTCATAAACCACCCTGTCGATGGTTGGATGCTCATTCTCGGGGTGCTCATGATATTCATCGGCCTCCTCCTCAATAGGCCTCAAGGCTTTCTGCTCTTGCTCCTCCAACTCTTTCGAAATCTAAATTGTGGCCTCCATGGCTGGCGGCCCTGTTGGCGGTTGTGAAGGCTAAGCTGTTGCGAGGGCTTGGGCGAGGGCTGCTTGGAGTGCAGGGTCCATTAGGATCTGTGAGAGCTCAGGGGGAAGACTCTGCATGTGCCTTGCAAGGGCCTCGAGCATAGTGGCAAGGGGAACAGGCGATGTTATTGTCGCCAGGGGGAGTGATGTAATGGGCGACATAGCAGCAGAAGAGGAAGGGGGAATGGTCATGCCAGAAGAGGAGTCGACGTCAACTATTGGCCCGGCCGGGGGTGAGGGAGCAAGATGGACAGAAATGTCCACTGCTGGTGGGGAAGCGGCAACTGCAGTGAGAGAGGTGGGTGGCACGGGAGGGGTAGGGAGAAGCAAGGGAGGCTGCAATTCTATCGTAGCCACTGTCTGTTTGAGCCTTTTGGGAGATGAGCCTCCCGTTTCTTTCATTGCCTGCTCTTTGGGGTCCGCAGACTGTGCTGTCTCTGTTCCTTTTCTTTTTTGAGACCTAGTGACGGGGGGAGACTTGGCAGTCTCACCAGCTGATGTGGTGGCGGCAACGTCCTCCGTGACGCTTGGCTCGCTCTTGACTGCCTCATATGTTACGACCACTCCTTGTTGTTTTAGTTGGGCAACCTGCCCGTCGACCAACTCCTTAGTGCAAGTTATGATCAGCCGGGTGATTGTGTTCAGGTCGTCGACCTCTTGCTCGTCCCAGTCAATAGACGGTATTGGAAGGTTAGCAACTGCAGGGTACCTCAGGTGCATTATTGTGGACTCTTCTTCCTTGAGCTGGTCTGACACCTGAAACAGTTGCACTCTTCTTAGAAATAATACCGTCATGCGCATGTAGTGCCTTGGGCGGACCTCCCTGTCATCTTGGCAGTCAGCCCATAAATCCTCAATGTGGTATTGGTGGGTGTAGGCCGGCCCTAGTGCCTTCCTAACATGGCCATGCGGGTCCATCCACGGGCGGGCTGTGTACCAGTCGAAATTGTATTCCTTGAGCTCATTTTCGAAATTGCTGGCACATTGAGATGTCTGCAGTCGATACAGGCCCTGGCCGAGGGTCATGGGATAGGGGATCCCTGCTACGTGCTTGTTGCTGAAGACTGTCTGGATGTGTTGGAGCTACCGGGAAAGCTCTAGGAGAATGATCCTGTCGGTTGGATACTATGGCAATCTGTTTGGCCGCTCCGTGAATCCCTGGGCCCGAATGTAGGTGAACTTAGGGAACATGATAAATAGGAAGGCATACTCCTTCAGGAGTGCCTTGGCGCTGTGGGAGACCCTCCTCTCGAAGTCTCTGGCGATCAATCTGATGATGTGGTCAGTAAAGGCGTCATTGACCCGGCAGTACTCCTTCTTGAAGTTGTGGTATTGGAGTTGAGGGTACTTATCAAAAGGCTTGAGCCCTCGCCTGTGCCCCTAATCTAGTGCCACAAATAATCCACTGTATTGTCTTTGACCTGCCAGGGAGTATACCAGGTAAGAGGTCATGTGAAACTTTGAGCTCTTCTTGACGTTGACAGACTGCTCATGGAAGCAGTTGCTGATGATGCCTCCCCAGTCGAATGAGGTCTTGGTGTTAGCGTCCTCATTCCCTCGCAGGATCTGCTCAATGTAATATGCCATTTAACTCTTGGAAGTAAGCAGCTGCCGGGAGACCCATGACCCTGCTCAGCATAGTTACCAGATCGTGATAGTCTTCGTGGAAATCGCTCCGGAACAGCTCATGGGGAACCTTCGCAGCGCTGCCCCGTTTCTCCTTAAGCCAGTTGAGGTTGATTGATTTCTTGTACCCTAACGGATTGGCATCCCACGCCACCTAGCACTGCTTTAACGTGGGGACCTCCATATGTGGGAATGTGGGGATGTGGAATGTTTTGGCAATCCCTTCTGGCGACATGTCCGTAAGGATGTTTCCCTCTTTGTCCACGATTATTCTCGTGTCCGCTTGGTAGGCTTCTTGGCAGGCCATTACTAGTTCGGGTGCCACAAGAGAGGGAGGGAAGCTGGTAGCTTTGGCGATTCCACTATGCCTTATTAGTCTGGTGTTCTTTGTAGTAGGGTTGACCTTGACCCTCTGGGTGAACTCATCTATGTCCACTTGGCCGATGTTGGTATCTGAGATCTCCTTCTAGTCTATTGAGACCTTTGACTGGAGCGGCCCACCCTGAAACTGAAACTTCATCTAATCTTTATCTTTTTTTCCCCGAGCGGCCCTCCCAGATTTCTTGCCCTTATCCTTTTCGGCGAGGGCCCCTGAAGTTCCTGCAGCCGATTCCATATATTCTGCAAGCAAAGGGCAAAGTCAGTGCATGGGTCGAAGTCAGATTGTGGTTTAGAGCTTGCCTGGATCGATTCGAGGGGCATTGGAGATTTCAGGCCGGGAAGCTGCCAGGAGGCGGCTGTTGGCAAAGGCAGACAGCGGGCGAAAATCCAGTCGAGGAAGTCCGGCAACAGATGTCTGAGGGCCGGGGCTCGGTATGCCAAAGGACGGCCGGCATGAGGTTATGGTTTGGGTTCGGTGGCATTTGACCAGGCGGGACCCGGCGGACGGGGTGCCGGGACGTGTCAGCCGCCGTGAGGTTTCTACCAACTTCGGGTGACGGCGGCAGCGAGCGGGAGCCCGGGACCCAAAGGGCGGGAGGCCGGCCGGGGTCCTCCGTGGAGGACGGCGGGACCGTCACGGAGTTCCCGGAATGGAACTCCGGACTGCCGGGCCCGGGAGGTCCCACGGCAGCGAGGGGTCAGGCACGGTCAGACGTTAGACAGAACGCCAGGGCCCGGAGACGAGGCGGACGGAGCGAGGTGCGCCGAGCGACAGGCAAGAGACGATCTTCCGAATATGGAAGTCCAAAAGCTGGAGCCTGGGGAAGCGAGGGCCGCCCGAACGGAAAACAATGCCCGACGACGGAGCGGAAGGCGAACCCCGAGGGTCGGAAAGCACCGACGTCGGTGACCAGAAAGTGCACAGCGGGGCCAACCGAGGCCCGGAGCCCGAAGGTGATGAGGATGGGTCAAATCCGCCAAGAGTTTCAAAAGGGCGAGTCTCCTGCGGAACTCCGGAGGCAGAACACCAGGGGTTCCGGCCTGGGATAGTCAAAGGGCGCAGGAGGATTTTCAGATTCTCACGGCGGAGCAAGCATCGGGACCCGGCAGCCGGGGAGGCGGGATGGATTGGGCAGTTTGGCGCGGCGAAATGCGACCAGCATTCCGGGGACGGAAGTCCGATGACCCGGACCCAAAGGTGGATAGCCGCCATCATGCCACGAATCGGACGGCGAAAAGGGACCCCGGGCCCGAGGAGTCTGACTGCCCTGTGTAAAGAACAACGGGGCCGGAGGATAGCTCCAGATTGGCGATGAGGGCACCCCTGATAGGTTCACCAATTTTAATCACATGGGTAATGGGTGCAATTTGGTGCTCTTCGATTTATTTCACCCTATCCAATTATTCAATTCGTTTAAACTCCCTAAAATAACGAAAAGGACGGGAGGGTAAACGGGGATGGCCTACCTCGAAAGCACGCAGCGGGGTGATGTGGGATCCACTGGGGGCCGACGGAGTGAAGTTGATGGCGACGGTCGTGATGCTGTTCTTCGCGGTGGGCTCCGGATGCCTGGCTCTGCAATTTGCTTCACTCGGATTGTGAAAATGACATTGGCGGGTTGGGCATTTTATACCCCAATCGCCATTAGTGCCTGCATTAATTGCTGGTACGGCCGTGCCAAAAGTTGGTGGATTTGAATTTTAGGTCGACGGCGGCAGTGGAGACTCCGGGACCCGGCGGTCGGGAGGACGCGAGGCGACGGCCGCCGCAAGATTTTGCGTTGATCGGGCGACGACGGCGAGGAGGTTCCCGGGGCCCGATTTCCAGAAAGACGTGGAGTGATGGCCGCCGTTTGATTTTTCACACCTTTGAACTGCCACGGCGGAGAGAGGGTCGGGGCCCGGATGGCGGGAGGCTGGAAGGAACTCGACGGCAAAGGTTTCTTCGTGTTGCTTGACGGCAGGGGCGAGAAGCTTGGGGCCCGAGGGGCGAGCGGCCGCCAGGGGCTCGCCGTCACAGACGACGAGCTCGGGACTGAAGTCCGGAGGCGGACTTCCGGGGCACGGGGCCCAAAGAGCCAGGCACCGCCAAGAAAACTCGCGCAAATTTCAGCCAGCGAGCGGCAGGGCGGAGCCCGATGGGCGAGCGGACGCCCGGCGAACGCCGCAAAGCACGGCAAACGCAAAGGGGAAGCCCGATAAGGGAACCCCAGAGGCCCGGGCCCGAAGGGGCCCGGGGCCACCCCAGAGCCCAAAATGCCAGAGGTAACCCGAGGCCCAAGCAAAGACCAAAAGCGAGAGGCATAGTTGAGCATTTTTAGTGAAACCTTAGGTAACATCGATATGCGGAACATCGAAAATGAGAGACGCATAAGCAATAGCGGCCCCTAAAGACGGAAACAAGGAGAAAGAAAGAGGTCCCGTTGTTAGAGCAGGCGTAAGGGCACTGTGATACGCCTTACCGCTAGAAACGCTCACGAAGCGTTCTAGGGATAAATATTCATTTAGGACCCAGAATCTTTGGTTTCACGGACTAGGAGTTGCTTCCAGGATGAATGCGGAGAACAGATCCTTGCCCCAAAAGTAACCCTAGACATTGCCGCGCGGTCAGTCCATAGCCCGTGAGTTGTCGCTTCTAATCTCATGGATATTGCTCTTGTCGGCCAGTCCACTCTTATTGATTCTCCTTCTAATCCTTGGATATTGCTCTCTGACTTTGCGTCCCTTAGCCCGATAGAGTTATCCGAACACCACTCGGTCATTCCATTTCCTTTTTGAGTTCTTTTCTCTTTTTTTTTTTCATATTTTATTTCTCTTTTACCATTTAGTTCAACTGGGTAAGCATTGAAGCCTACAATGGGTTTGAGACTGTAGTGGTCACTGGAGTAGACTTAAGATTTTTCACTCACTAGGATGTCATAACAACCATAGTACAGTCCTTCAGAATTTATTATCATGTGCTTTGTGTGAGATTCGAGATGTAGGTAAGAATATCCAGTTAAGGGTCAATTTCTGAGCAGAGTTCAAACAAGGAAACCATTCGCGGACAGCTTTGCAAAGACCAATAGTCTAGAGTGAATTTTTAGCCAAAGAACACAAAGAACAGATAGCAAAGTGAACCGCTTGTCAGGCAAGCACGGCCACCGCAAAGGAGTGAGAAACCTCTTTCGAAACAAAACTGCCAGGAGGGAGAAAGCAAAAAAAATGATGCAAACAAATGCAAACAAGCAAGAAAGCAACTACTCTAACCTATGTACAGGTATTTACAACAAAGAGATCGAAGGAGCTCAAGCTTTGAAGTAATGCTTCAGGTGTTGCCTGTTGACTGGCAATGAGACGTTCTCACTAGTTAAGTTCTTTAGGCGGAAGGCATTATCTCTCAAAATCTCAGCTATTTGAAAGGGGTCAAGCCAAAGCTTGTCGAATTTGTTGTCCCCCTTTCTTTTCATGGGCCTTGTCCCAATACAGGACCAGATCTGCAATTCTAAAGGCCTTGATTTTGGCTCGGCGGTCGAACCATCTCTTAACTACACCTGATGTTTGGCAAAATTTTCTATTGCACGGTTTCATACTTTTTCTAGATGTAAGAGCTCAGCTAGTCGAGCTTCCTTACGATCTCCTCCCTCATAAAAATCGTTGATGAACTGAAGAGTAGGAATCTTCAGGTGGATGGGGAATATAGGCTCAAGGCCATAGACAAGGTGGAACGGAGAATCACCAAGGGCAGCCTTGTGGCGGGTGCAATCAGCCCAAAGGGCAAAACGGAGTTGGGTATGCCAGTCCTTGGGATTCCTATCTAGCAGCTTCTTGATCACAGTAATCAAATTCTTATTCGTGGATTCGGTAAGGCCATTGCCCTGAGGGTAGTAATTGGATGAGGTGAGGCAATCCATAGTCAAGCCTAGCTATGCATTTAATGAAGCAAAGGCGGATCCGGCCTCTATACAAAACATCACGGACAACTAAAAACGTTTAAAATGAAACTTTCTAAAATTAGTAACTAACGGTTGTACAATGCCCGCCTATTGCTTTACATCTATAGGTAATAATCGGTGGCAGAATGTACTGTGTCCCGCGAGACAATGGAGGAGCTTACCGGACGATAGAAGTCAGGCCCACAAAAGGCGCCTCCAGCCTGAACACGCGTTGGGACAGCATTCCTCTCACTGGTGGCGGTAATTCAGCCGTGACATCGAGCGAACAGCGTGGGCATCGCAAGGCAGGTTTATTGGCATGCACCTTGTATGCACGATGTGTGACCCGAGCTAACATGCCGGTGTGTAGAGCTCTTTTCAAAGGCGCGTGCAGCACCATGCTGGGCATCTTAGATAAACGCCCTCATGATTCTTCTTATAGAGAATAGAACCCTGCAACATATAACCATTACTTTTCAATCTCAGGGCCCTCTTCTGGACTCCTTGCAGATTCGGCGGACACTTATGATTCAGCAGATAATAAACGACATCTTGGTACCATTCTCCCGGGGAGACATCTTCAAGCTGATACTGCTATACCATGAGTTCAGGTCCAGCCTCTGCTGCTGTTTCGGAAATTGTGCGGGTGAGTGCCTGCCCTCTTACCAATTTCATTGGTTGGATCTCCATATCATACTCTTGGAGCAAGGTGACCCACTTAGCCCTTTGTTCGCACAATTCATTTTGCATGAGCAGCGTCTTAACTGCTAGGTCAGGGACAATGGCGAACACCTTGTTGCGTAGAATGTAGTGTCTAAATTTCTTCACCCCCCTGACGAGAGCGTACACCTATTTTTCTATGTTGTGGTAACGCAATTTAGCATCTTTGAGGGGAGCACTCATAAAGGTGATCGGATGCTCATTTCCTTCATCATCCCTTTGGGTCAACATGCTAGCACAGGAATGCTCTGAAGCAAATGAGTAGATATAGAATGGCTTCAGATAATCTGGGCTAACTAACATAAGGGCCTCAGCAATGGCCCGTTTGATTTCTTCGAAGGATTGTTTAGCGTCATGTGTCCACTCAACTTTGGCATCTTGTTTGAGCATGGAATTGAGAGGTTTGACAATTTTCACGAAACCTGTGATGAATTTCTGGACAAAATTGATCTTTCCGAAGAAAGATTTTAATTTCTTCTTGCTACCCGGGGGCTGAATCTTGAGTAAGGACTCAATGCGCTCAGGATCAATGGAGATTCCTTGCTCCGAAATGATGTGTCTGAGCAGCCTTCCTTCGGTCACTCCGAAAATGCACTTCTTGGGGTTGAGAGAAACCCAAAATTCCCTGCACCTCTGAAATACTTTGCATAAGTCAGAGATGTGATCGCCTCGCCTTTTAGAAAATATGGTCAAATCATCCATGTAGATGATTATGCATTTGCCAATTAGGTCTTTGAAGGCGATATTCATGGCATGTTGGAAAGTGGCGCCAACATTGATGAGCCTGAACGGCATCCTTCTGTATGCAAACGTCCCCCATTTGGTAGTGAACGTTGTTTTGTGACGATCCTCATATTGCACCATTACCTGATTATACCCAGAGTATCCATCGATGAAGGACATCATCTGGGAGCCGTTGATGATTTGCAGCACCTCATTCAGCGAAGGGACTGGATAGTTGTCTTTCTCTGAGGCACGATTTAGATTACGGAAATCTACGCACAAACTAATCTCTCTGTTCTTTTTCCTAACCGGGACCAAGTTGGCCACCCAAGTGGAATGCCTAACGGGAAAAATGATTCTTGCTGAAAGCAGCTTTTGCACTTCCTTGTAAATGATAGGTTCTAGCAAGGCATTGATGGGGCCCTGTCGTTGGCGGAAGGGTCTCACTTCTGTCTTAAGAGGGATGGTGTGTGTAATGACAGAAGTGTCATAAGTTTTTAGATCCTCGTAGCTCCATGCCACCACATCATGGTATCTTTGCAACGCACCTATGATTCCCCTTCTTTCCTCCGGCGTGCATACTTTGCCAATAAAAACATTTCAGGCATCCTTGGTTGTCCCAAGGTTGTGTGTATCACACTGATTCCTTATGGCCTCCTTCTTTGTTCGTTGATCCTGATCCTTGATCTGATCTAAATCAAATATGCATTCCAGCTAAACCATACCTCTAGGGATTGTGTTGGTCTTGAGATTAATAACCCCCTTTATGTCCAATTTAGCCTCCTGCAGATCAGCTTCGTCAATTATTTGAGCTACGAAGACGTCTGAACTGGTGATGAACTGAAGGATGTGCTTATCGTCATTGAAGACTTGCATGTGGGTGACATTATCCGGGACTGATGGCGTAGATGTCAGCTCAACAGTGAATTTCTTGAGCCTAGACAAAGAGAGGGGCTGTAACGTGCTAGCTGCTTGAGCCAAAGCATCAGCTGTGCGATTCTGAGCACGAGGGATCAATTGTATGTTGAATGCATCTAGGCCCTCTAAGAGATCCCAAACCCTATGCCTATAATTGGTGAGTCTCCGATCATGATAGGAGTACAATTTCCTGACCTGCTTAACTACAAGTGTGGAATCCCCGAAAACTTGCAGTACTTTCACATTTTTCTTTAAGGCCATAAGAAGGTCGAGGACTGAGGCCTCATATTCTGCTACGTTATTGGTGCAATAAAACTGCAATCGGTGGGCAGCGATAAATGTCTTACCCGTTGGACTGATGAGTTCGATCCCCACTCCAGCTCGTTGCCTTGACTTCGATCCATCAAATCGGAGCGTCCAGCACGCGGAGGATTCCTTATCTTCAGGTTTGATTGAGCCTTCATTCTCTTTCGGTTGGATGACAGGCCTTGTGATCTTAGGTGGTTTTCCGGTTCGGGGCAATGATCAATAGGCGGTTCTGCTGGCGTCTCCATTAGTGTTTCTGTCGGAGGAGCAGCGGTTTTCTTAACATGCTCCACCGCTGCTTGGCATAGGCAACAATCAAATTCGGAGTGAGCAGCATTGTGGACCCTACACCAGTTCGGCAATAAGAGATCCTGGAAATTCATTCTAGCTCCTAGGCTGAGCTGATCTCTTGCGCATTTTTCCATGAATTCCTGGAAGCCATCGAGCAATCCCCAGTCGTCCTCCTTACCCGGCTCATTGTCTGTTCCTATCAATGTTTCGGTGTCCAGGGGCATTCACGCGGAATCTGCCGAGGGACTGCACAACACCAGCAATACTTCGTCTGCACGCTCTTCTTGAGGCCTAGCCTCATTTTGGTAAGCAAAAGGGCGATAATTCCCTAAGTCGGTCTCGGTGAACAACACCTCGCTGAGATTATTGTATTCCGTGATCATATACTTCATACCAGGTTCACGGTCAATATGGATCTGATTTTGCAGCCCCTTCCACGGTAGCCACATATGGGAAAGGTCTGTTGAGGTATATCCATTCAGCGCCTTGGTGAACTCCCTCCCCAAAATAATTCCATAAGCATCAGGAATGTCTGCCACTTGGATATCGATGACCTGTTGTATCCGGGGGTCCGCAGCAATTTGCATGGGGATGCGGTTTATTTCACCCAAGATGTTGATCTCTGTTTTGTCCAGTTGGGTAACCTTTCTCTTTGAAGTTGTAGGAGTGATGCCAAGAGCCTTGTAGACAGCCAAAGGCATGACGTTGGCAGACGCTCCTGAATCGAGCAAGCAGTTGTGCAGATTTTTCCCAAAGATCCTAATGGTGGTCAGGAAAGGGGGAGTTTCTGGTTTCCCTTGGAGGATGCCCACAGGTGTGTCCATTTGAGCTACCTGACCCTTGTTCCTATCACTGGTCGTATCTCCGGTTTGCTTATATTGCTGATCCTTGGAAAACTGTCTAATAGCTCTTTCTGGCTCCTTTTCAGTTTGTTTACTTGCTGACCGATTTATGGGGGCATCGTTCCTTCTTCTAGTATTGTCCCGTATCTTAGGTTCTTTTCTAGGTTCCTCAAAGGTTACCCTCTTGGCTAGGGTCTCTTGTGTCGTATTAGAGGACGAGGTCCCATTCAGAACCCTAAAGAAAGTGTGCCTTACGGCAGGAACCTTGAGTAATTCGAAGGCTAACAAACTGATTTTTACCTTCTTGAACTCTTCTGCCACGTATTCACCCATTTGCTCGATTTCAGAACTAAAAGTTTGGCCTATAGCAGAACTAGGGGGCTGGACCTTTGTTTAACTAGACAGATTTTGAGGTTGGCCTTGAGACTGATTTTACGACTAGTTTTGAGATTGGTTCTTGTTGAGATATTGGGCGGGTATATGAGGAAGCCCAGGGTTGTTACTAGAATTTGGATCAGGCGGGGTGGCAAAGTTATTTGGTGGGGTAGAAGTTGTGAAGGGTCCACCCGCTTGCCTATTTCTAAGGAAGTATGGACTCGACCGCTGGTGGAACATGTGGACCTCATCCACAAATAATTCTTCTTCATCCACCAGACCATTATCTACTGAATCAAAGAGCTGAGCCAAAGTTTGTTCATTACTTACCTCTTGCGCTTTCTCATCCTCAGTAGGAGTAGGCTCAACTTCGGGCTCGTTGCGGTCTCCTCGCGGAAATGGCGCCTGATTGACTACCAGACACAAGGAATCGTACGGCTCATATGGGACGATGTCCCTGCAGTTGGCATTATCGACCGCATTTTGTACCTCCACCTGGAAGATTTTAGCAGCTGTCTGGAACTCGGGACAATCTAACTCAGAATGTCTGCTGGTTTTGTGAAGTCGACACCATCCGGACAAAGCTGCCTCGACCAGGTATACACTGCTGGATGTTTTATCGTTGCTTGTCGGTTGATCAAATGGCATGGGGACACCACTATTGTTAGGCCTGGTGTTCCATGTAGGATTTTGCTTCTAAGAAGGTCTCCTTTCTACATTTTGATTGGAGTTCTGTCCCCTCTCATAATTCTGCCTAGAGGAGGTGCCTACTTCCCAATTATCTCTGTTGTCTCTATTGTCTCGGCTGTCTCGATTGAGATTGGCCTGGAAATTACGCTGGGAGGCCTGCAACTGGTTATTCTGGTTCTTTAGATGTGTCATCTTCGTGGACATCTTCTTAATCATTTCCATTAGTTCTTCTAGTTTGTCCTTCTCAGTCGCACCTCCAGGCGACGGAGTCAGATTTTGGAGAAAAGCGGGCAGGGCCGCCGGCTGATTTTGATAGGCTGGAGGAATGTCCGGTCCTGACAGGTACAATGGTGCCTGGGGCTATTGGGAATACGCTTGCTGTTGCGGAGCCATCTGGGAATAGTTGTACTGCTGCTGGGGTTGCAAATAGGAAGTCGCGGGAGGCGCATAATTTAACGGCTGTCCTAGATGCGGCACCATAGGCAATTGAGGTACTTGGTTCATAAGAGGAGTTTGGTGAGCAAACGCCTGACTAAGCCCTTGAATCTTTATTAGGTGGGCGACAGGCCCCAAAGAGGGCAACAGGCCGCAGATATTTTGTCCCAAGTCCGCACTTGCAACAATGGCTTCTGCGTAGGCGGCCAGTAGTGTAGCGGGCGGCGGGCGCATCCTTTTCACCAAGGCCGACGTGAGGTTGTCCAGGGCCGCATAGTAGACCGGAAGAGCTGCCGCATCATTATGGACGTACGGATCCTAAAGCCTCATGTGAGCCTAATGGAAGTGATCATTGAAGGAGCCAATAGGTTCGTTGACCTCCCTTCTGATGGACATGAACTGCTGGTAAAGGTTTGTGGAGTTGACAGGGATCTTGTATTTCTGCAGAAAGGCATTCTTCATCAGGTTCCACGAGGTGATGGATCCCCTCGGCAGATTAATATACCAATAGAAGGCCTCTTCTCCAGATGAATTCAGAAAGAGGCGACATGCGACATCCTCGTGGTCCACTTGCATTTCGGTGATTGTCGTTTCAAATATCTTGATATGCTCTTCAGCTGTCTTTTGCATGTCACGTGGATGGAACTTCGAACAAAAGCCCTCCGGATTCTTGGGCATATCATTGTAGACCACAAAATGTATCGGCGACGGATTATGTGCTAGCCAATCCATGGAGGGTGGTGGAGGCGGCGCTTGCTGTTGGAAAACAGGGATTTGGGGCTATATTAGCAATAAAACAACAATATGGGGCTGCCCTTGAGCTATGGCTGTCTTGGCAATGCCTTGGGCTAGAAGGGCCGAGAGAGGAGCGAACCCCTGGCTGCTGGAGGTAGGATGTGCAAATGCTATTTGAGATGGTTGGGTGGAAGATGAAGGCCAGCCAAATGAAGGTGGGGGTGAAATGGAGGTGGATGGAATGGAGGAAGAGGAAGAGGCAGAGCTACTTCCTTGTGCTCGTTTTGACCTCGTGGGAGGCTGCAATTCTTCAAATTCTCCCTTGTTCAGTGCTGATCATAGAACTCTCTGAAACCTTTCTGGGGAGAATGATCAGATTCGATCTAGCTTCGCTTTATCCTCTAACTTGGTATCTTCTCCGCCTTCGCCCTCCCTCTAGCGCCAGTTCTGTTGATGGTGTTTTTATGCACTTGTCAACATAGGCAGTGCGTAGGTGCACTACCTCTCTTGAAAGACAATATCCCACAATTGAATTGCAGAACACTATCCCAAGGTCTCTCGGATGTCAGGACATGACAGTGCTTAGATACATCAGTAGTTTGATGTGATTTGCTGGAATCACAAGGCAGTCTTACAGAAAATATAAAGTGTGGACATAAAGTATAAAGTTTGATCTTTTAAAAGGAGCCCTTAGGATGAAGGCAGTTATATGTGGGCTGTAGGCTCAAACAGCAATCTTGGACTCCATTTAGTTGTTGGATTTGGCTTTACAATGTGCAATGAACCTTGGTATTGTTCAGTTTCTAAAAAAAAAGGGGGAAAAGAGTGAAGGGGAAGAAAAGTTCCTAAGTCTGAAGCTTACAATGAATAGTGACAATGGGGTTCCTGCAATGGACAATTCCTTAAAACAATATCCCACTTAACCAGGGATTTCACAGTATCGTGGAAATTGTGCTATCTTCTAAGAGTTGCAGATATTTCATCCTTCATCCACCACATACATGCATGAATTAAAGATAAATGTTTGGGGCAGCTTCAAATCAAGTCCAGGCTAACTTTGCACAGCTATCTACCTTCAGCAAACAGCAAAAAGTATGGACTAAGGGATCATCAACAAAGCAGGAATTTTCACAATCAGCCAACAACATTCCTAAGATTTATCCAAATAAATGAACAACTAACTAAACAACAAAGAGACCTAAGTCAAGCATCTAATTATTGGAGAAATGAATCAAATAACATGAGAGAAATCAAGGAAATACACCAAGTCAATGATATTTCTTATAAATTTCTGCAGCATGCCTTTACAACAACTCAACTCTCACTTTTGCAAATGAGGGGAGTGCTCTATTTATAGTTTTTCAAAAGCTAAATAAATGGCCAAGATTCATTACAATTGTGTGGCCAAGATTCACTACAAAATAGGGTTTCACATATCCCCAAATAGATTTACAATTTAAAAACATTTTTTGTCTCTTCCCTATTTTGTCATCTAGTGGATGACACTATTGCTCTTTCATCTTGTAGCTAATTGTTGCTTTCTTGGCTGTAGCTACTATTCAGGGAGGTCTTTTTCCTTGGCTGGGCTATCCTCTTGCTCCTCGGAGGCTGCGTGCTCTATATACTTGAGGATGACTACGTGGAGCTTGCCGATCTCAAGGATCTCGCATCTTAATGCCTGATAGCTCCATTCTTTAGCATTCTCTTCCAGCCGCCTTCAGTCCTCGTCATACTTCGAGCCTTGATCTTTGAATAGCTCTGATCGGTCGAAGGCACGGGCAGCAAAACTTAGGAAATAGGTTGTAATTTCTCCGGCTGTCTCGTCCTTCATCTTCTCCTCGAAGTATGGCTTGATCTTTTCCGCATCCATTTGCACTGTGGGCATATCATATCCCGTCATCAACTTGAGATACTTGGCGCATTCTGCCTGGATCTCCTTGATCCATTCAATATCGGGATCCACTCTGTTCTAGATTTCCTCCAACCTCTCCTTCCGATTGATGAGGTCTCTGCACCACACATCCACCAGCCAATGGTCCTCTTTTTTCAACTCTAGCTTCTCTTCCCATGTGTCCTCAGGCATCTGAAGGATGGCTTCAATTCTCGGGAAGCTGGAGTCGTATGTGGCGGGGAAATTAGTGCAAAACCTCCTCGTGCCCTCCAGGGACTGGATCAGGTCCAAGAACTTATTGGCTGTCCACACAGCCCTGCTGATTCCCATGTTTCTGACGTATGTGACCTGTCAGAACCAATCCTCAGTTGTTTTCTCCAAGTTCTTCCTCCTCTCCATCTTATCAATCTGTTCCTTGGAGAGCAACTGCGGTGCTGGTGTGGAGGTGGTGGGCAGGTCGTCCACTAAGGACCATTGCTGGATATAATCGGTTAGGGCCGCAACCTGCGCCTTGAGCTCGTCTTTGGTGACCTTGTCCTACTTGATTAGGTGCACCACCGTGGCCACCGACTCCTCCAGATGTTCGACCTTCTACTCTCTAGTCACTGTCCTTAGGTCAATGGTGGAGATATTGTAGCTAACGCCCTCCTGGCCAACTGTAGGCATGGCAACTTGCGTTGCTCAGGAGCCGGAAGAGTCCATCGTTATCTTGGAATGGACCTTAGGCTTCTTCTCCTTCTTTGTTGTGGTCAGGGATCGAGCCAAGATGGCTTCTAATCTTGCCCTTGGGTCCTTCAGAACAGGAGTAGTCTTCTCTAGCTGTTTCTCCAACCAATCGGGCATGGCAGATTTATCCTTGGGTGCATCATCACTGCCCTCACCCTTTCCAGTTAGAGGCAAGACTTCTGCCTCCCTTTCCTTTTGCGGCTCTTCCTTTTCTTTGGCAGTTTCTTCTTCCTTGTCGGAGTCTTGAATGAATACGAGGCGCTTGACGGGCAACTTGGTGGACAATTATCGGGTGGGACTATCTTCTTTCACTGCCTCCTCTTTCTTTTCTTCAGTAGCCTCGGCCTCAGGGCTCTTGACAGCATGGGTCTCAGCCTCGGTGATATCCTTTATCGGCTGCTCCTCTAGCGGCTACCCCTCTTCTTCTTGCGGTGATCTCTCTGCCTCCTCCCCAACATCCTTTGGCTGCTAAGCCGACTCCTCCTCAAGGTCTTCATCGAAAGTTTGGATAATTTCTTTGGCATCCGAGCCATCATCTTCATCCCCGCCTTCAAAAGAGCCCGTCTCCTCCTCCTCATAAACCACCCTGTCGATGGTTGGATGCTCAATATCGGGATCCACTCTGTCCTGGATTTGCTCCAACCTCTCCTTCTGATTGATGAGGTCTTTGCACCACACATCCACCAGCCAATGGTCCTCTTTTTTCAACTCTAGCTTCTCTTCCCATGTGTCCTCAGGCATCTGAAGGATGGCTTCAATTCTTGGGAAGCTAGAGTCGTATGTGGCGGGGAAATTAGTGCAAAGCCTCCTCATGCCCTCCAGGGACTGGATCAGGTCCAAGAACTTATTGGCTGTCCACACAGCCCTGCTGATTCTCATGTTTCTGACGTATGTGACCCGTCGGAACCAATCCTCAGTTGTTTTCTCCAAGTTCTTCCTCCTCTCCATCTTATCAATCTGTTCCTTGGAGAGCAACTGCGGTTATGGTGTGGAGGTGGTGGGAAGGTCGTCCACTAAGGACCATTGCTGGATATAATCGGTTAGGGCTGCAACCTGTGCCTTGAGCTCGTCTTTGGTGACCTTGTCCTACTTGATTAGGTGCACCATCGTGGCCACCGAATCCTCAAGATGTTCAACCTTCTACTCTCTAGTCGCTGTCCCTAGGTCAATGGTGGAGATATTGTAGCTAACGCCCTCCTGGCCAACTATAGGCGTGGCAATTTGCGTTGCTCAGGAGCCGGAAGCGTCCATCGTTATCTTGGAATGGACCTTAGGCTTCTTCTCCTTCTTTGTTGTGGTCAGGGATCGAGCCAAGATGGCTTCTAATCTTGCCCTTGGGTCCTTCAGAACAGGAGTAGTCTTCTCTAGCTGTTTCTCCAACCAATCAGGCATGGCAGATTTATCCTTGGGTGCATCATCACTACCCTCACCCTTTTCAGTTAGAGGCAAGACTTCTGCCTCCCTTTCCTTTTGGGGCTCTTCCTTTTCTTTGGCAGTTTCTTCTTCCTCGTCGGAGTCTTGAATGAATACGAGGCGCTTGACGGGCAACTTGGTGGACAATTGTCGGGTGGGACTATCTTCTTTCGCTGCCTCCTCTTTCTTTTCTTCAGTAGCCTCAGCCTCAGGGCTCTTAACAGCATGGGTCTCAGCCTCGGTGATATCCTTTATCGGCTACTCCTCTAGCGGCTGCCCCTCTTCTTCCTGTGGTGATCTCTCTGCCTCCTCCCCAACATCCTTTGGCTGCTAAGCCGACTCCTCCTCAAGGTCTTCATCGAAAGTTTGGATAATTTCTTTGGCATCTAAGCCATCCTCTTCATCCCCACCTTCAAAAGAGCCCGTCTCCTCCTCATAAACCACCCTTTCGATGGTTGGATGCTCAATATCGGGATCCACTCTATTCTAGATTTGCTCCAACCTCTCCTTCCGATTGATGAGGTCTCTGCACCACACATCCACCAGCCAATGGTCCTCTTTTTTCAACTCTAGCTTCTCTTCCCATGTGTCCTCAGGCATCTGAAGGATGGCTTCAATTCTTGGGAAGCTGGAGTCGTATGTGGCGGGGAAATTAGTGCAAAGCCTCCTCGTGCCCTCCAGGGACTGGATTAGGTCCAAGAACTTATTGGCTGTCCACACAGCCCTGCTGATTCCCATGTTTCCGACATATGTGACCCGTCGGAACCAATCCTCAGTTGTTTTCTCCAAGTTCTTCCTCCTCTCCATCTTATCAATCTGTTCCTTGGAGAGCAACTGTGGTGCTGGTGTGGAGGTGGTGGGCAGGTCGTCCACTAAGGACCATTGCTGGATATAATCAGTTAGGGCCGCAACCTGTGTCTTGAGCTCGTCTTTGGTGACCTTGTCCTACTTGATTAGGTGCACCACCGTGGCCACCGACTCCTCCAGATGTTCGACCTTCTACTCTCTAGTCGCTGTCCCTAAGTCAATGGTGGAGATATTGTAGCTAATACCCTCCTAGCCAACTGTAGGTGTGGCAACTTGCGTTGCTCAGGAGCCGGAAGCGTCCATCGTTATCTTGGAATGGACCTTAGGCTTCTTCTCCTTCTTTGTTGTGGTCAGGGATTGAGCCAAGATGGCTTCTAATCTTGCCCTTGGGTCCTTCAGAACAGGAGTAGTCTTCTCTAGCTATTTCTCCAACCAATCGGGCATGGCAGATTTATCCTTGGGTGCATCATCGCTGCCCTCACCCTTTTCAGTTAGAGGCAAGACTTTTGCCTCCCTTTCCTTTTGGGGCTCTTCCTTTTCTTTGGCAGTTTCTTCTTCCTCGTCGGAGTCTTGAATGAATACGAGGCGCTTGATGGGAAACTTGGTGGACAATTGTCGGGTGGGACTATCTTCTTTCGTTGCCTCCTCTTTCTTTTCTTCAGTAGCCTCGGCCTCAGGGCTCTTGACAGCATGGGTCTTAGCCTCGGTGATATCCTTTATCGGCTGCTCCTCTAGCGGCTGCCCCTCTTCTTCCTGCGGTGATCTCTCTGCCTCCTCAACAACATCCTTTGGCTACTAAGCTGACTCCTCCTCAATGTCTTCATCGAAAGTTTGGATAATTTCTTTGGCATCCCAGCCATCCTCTTCATCCCCGCCTTCAAAAGAGTTCGTCTCCTCCTCCTCATAAACCACCCTGTCGATGGTTAGATGCTCATACTCAGGGTGCTCATGATATTCATCGACCTCCTCCTCAATAGGCTTCGAGGCTTTCTGCTCTTGCTCCTCCAACTCTTTCAAAATCTGCATTGTGTCCTCCATGGCTGGCGGCCCTGTTGGCGGTTGTGAAGGCTGAGCTGTTGCGAGGGCTTGGGCGAGGGCTGCTTGGAGTGTGGGGTCCATTAGGATCTGTGAGAGCTCAGGGGGAAGACTCTGCATGTGCCTTGCAAGGGCCTCGGGCATAGTGGCAAGGGGAACAGGCGACCCTATTGTCGCCAGGGGGAGTGATGTAATTGGCGACATAGCAGCAGAAGAGGAGTCGATGTCAACTATTGGCTCGGCCGAGGGTGAGGGAGCAAGATGGAAAGAAATGTCCACTGCTAGCGGGGAAGCGGCAACTGCAGCGAGAGAGGTGGGTGGCACGGGAGGGGCAGGGAGAAGCAAGGTAGGCTACAATTCTGTCGTAGCCACTGTCTGTTTGAGCCTTTTAGGAGATGAGCCTCCCGTTTCATTCGTTGCCTGCTCTTTGGGGTCCACAGACTGTGCTGTCTCTATTCCTTTTCTCTTTTGAGACCTGGTGATGGGGGGAGACTTGGAAGTCTCACCAGCTGATGTGGTGGCGGCAACGTCCTCCGTGACGCTTGGATCGCTCTTGAGTGCCTCATATGTTAGGACCACTCCTTGTTGTTTTAGTTGCGCCACCTGCCCGTTGACGCACTCCTTACTGCGAGTTATGATTGGCCGAGTGATTGTGTCCAGGTCGTCGACCTCTTGCTCGGTCCAGTCAATAGACGGTATTGGCAGGTTAGCAAATGCAAGGTACCTTGGGTGCATTATTGTGGACTCGTCTTCCTCGAGCTGGTCCGGCACCTGGAACAGTTGCACTCTTCTTAGAAATAATACCGTCATGCGCATGTAGTGCCTTGCGCGGACCTCCCTGTCATCTTGGTAGTCAGCCCATAAATCCTCAAAGTGGTATTGGTGGGCGTAGGCCGGCCCTAGTGCCTTCCTAACATGGCCATGATGGTCCATCCGCGGGCGGGCTGTGTACCAATCGAAATTGTATTCCTTGAGCTCCTTTTTAGAATTGCTGGCACATTGAGATGTCTGCAGTCAATACAGGCCCTGGCCGAGGGTCATGGGATAAGGGATCCCTGCTACGTGCTTGTTGCCAAAGAATGTTTGGATGTGTTGGAGCTGCTGGGAAAGCTTTAGGAGAATGATGCTGTCGTTTGGATACCGTGGCAATCTGTTTGGCCGCTCCGTGAATCCCTGGGGCTGAATGTAGGTGAACTTAGGGAACTGGATAAATAGGAAGGAATACTCCTTCAGGAGTGCCCTAGCGCTGTGGGAGACCCTCCTCTCGAAGTCTCCGACGATCAATCTAATGATGTGGCCAGTAAAGGCATCATTGACCCGGCAGTTCTCCTTCTTGAAGTTGCGGTATTGGAGTTGAGGGTACTTGTCAAAAGGCTTGAGCCCTCGCCTGTGCCCCTGATCTGGCACCACAAATAATCCACTATATTGTCTTTGACCTGCCAGGGAGTATACCAGGTAAGAGGTCATGTAAAACTTGGAGCTCTTCTTGACGTTGACAAACTACTCATGGAAGTAGTTGTTGATGATGCCTCCCCAGTCGAATGAGGTTTTGGTGTTAACGTCCTCATTCCCTCACAGGATCTGCTTAATGTAATATGCCATCCACTCTTGGAAGTAGGCGGCTGTCGGGAGACCCATGACCCTGCTCAGCATAGTTACCAGGTCGTGATAGTCTTTGTGGAAGTCGCTATGGAACAGCTCATGGGGAACCTTCGCAGCGCTGCCCCGTTTCTCCTTAAGCCAGTAGAGGTTGATTGATTTCTTGCACCCTAACGGATTGGCATCCCACGCCGCCTGGCACTGCTTTAATGTGGGGACCTCCATATGTGGGAACGTGGGGATGTGGAATGTTTTGGCAATCCCTTCTGGCGACATGTCCGCAAGGATGTTTCCCTCTTTGTCCACAATTGTTCTGGTGTCCGCTTGGTAGGCTTCTCGGCAGGCCATTACTAGTTCGGGTGCCACAAGAGAGGGAGGGAAGCCGGCAGCTTTGGCGATTCCACTCTACCTTATTAGTTTGGCGTTCTTTGTAGTAGGGTTGACCTTGACCCTCTGGGTGAACTCATCTATGTCCACTTGGCTGATGTTGGTATCCAAGATCTCCTTCCAGTTTGTTGAGACCTTTGACTGGAGCGGCCCACACTGAAACTGAAACTTCATCTAATATTTATCTTCTTTTCCCTGAGCGGCCCTCCCGGATTTCTTTCCCTTATCCTTTTCGGCGGAGCCCCCTGAAGTTCCTGCAGCCGATTCCATATATTCTGCAAGCAAAGGGCAAAGTCAGTGCAACAAAACATCAAAAGTGTTCATGTTAGTGCATATTTTGAGCATAACATCTAAATAATCATTCAAATATATCATAAATTTTATCCTTAAATGGTATCGATCTTTGTTTCAGGGTATTTGGACAATCCGGGCCCGGAGGGCTGGACTTCCCTAGCAGGAATGCTGTCTGGAAGGGAGAATGCAACCGAAAGCTCCCAGAGACCCTCCTTGGTCAGATTTTAGTGTTTTAAGAGGCCCATGATGGAGAACAGCATGATTTAGGACATGGGTCGAAGTCAGATTGTGGTTTAGAGCTTGCTTGGATCAATTCGAGGGGCATCAAAGATTTCAAGCCGGGAAGCTGCCAGGAGGCGGCCGTTGGCGACGGCAGACAGCGGGCAAAAATCTAGCTGAGGAAGTCCGGTGACGGATGTCTGAGGGCCAGGGCCCGGTATGCCAAAGGATGGCCGGCATGATGTTATGGTTCAGGTTCGGCGGCATTTGACCAGGCGGGACTCGGCGGCCGGGGCGCCGAGACGTGTCAGCCGCCGTGAGGTTTCTACCGACTTCGGGCGACGGCGGCGGCGAGCGGGAGCCCGGGACCCGAAGGGCGGGAGGCCGGTTGGGGTCCTCCGTGGAGGACAGCGGGACCGTCACGGAGTTCTGGGAACGGAACTCCGGACGGCCGGGCCCGGGAGGTCCCATGGCAGCGAGGGGTCAAGCACGGTCAGATGTCAAACAGAACGTCGGGGCCCGGAGACGGGGCGGACAGGGCGAGGTGCGTCGAGCGGCAGGCAAGAGACAGTCTTCTGAATACGGAAGTTCGGAAGCCGGAGCCTGGGGAAGCGAGGGCCGCCCGAACGGAAAACAATGCCCGACGACGGAGCGGAAGGCGGACCCCGGGGGCCGGAAAGCACCAACGTCGGCGACCAGAGAGTGCAAACGGGGATGGCCTACCTCGAAAGCGCGAAGCGGGGTGATGTGGGATCCACCGGGGGCCGACGGAGTGAAGTTGATGGCGACGGTCGTGACACTGTTCTTCGCGGTGGGCTCCGGATGCCTAGCTCTGCAATTCACTTCACTCGGATTGTGAAAATGACATTGGCGGGTTGGGCATTTTATACCCCAACCGCCATTAGTGCCCGCATTAATTGCTGGTACGGCCGCGCCAAAAGTTGGTGGATTTGAAATTTAGGTCGGCGGCGGCAGCGGAGACTCCGGGACCTGTCGGCCGGGAGGACGCGAGGCGACGGCCGCCGCAAGATTTTGCATTGATCGGGCGACGGCGGCGAGGAGGTTCTCGGGGCCCGGTTTCCGGAAAGATGCAGAGCGATGGCCACCGTTTGATTTTCGACACCTTTGAACCGCCATGGCGGAGAGAGGGTCGGGGCCCAAATGGCGGGAGGCTGGAAGGAACTCGCCTGCGAAGGTTTCTTCGTGTTGCTTGACGGCAGCGGCGAGAAGCTCGGGGCCTGAGGGGCTAAGCAAAGTCACGGGCTCGCTGCTGCAGACGGGCGAGCTCCGGATCTGGATGTCCTGAGGCTGACTCTGTGGCACGGGTCCGGAGCCAGCACCGCATGGAAAAAACTCGCGCAAATTTCAGCCGGCAGTGGTATGGAGTCCGGATGGGCTGCAGTGGATGCCCTGGAAACGCCAGCGGCGGCAAAACGAAAGGGAAGGCCGACAAGGAACCCTCGTGGAGGCCCGGGCCCGGAGGGGCCTAGGGCCGCCCCAGAGCCCAAAATGCCAGAGGTAACCTGCGAGGCCCCAAAGGGCAATAAAAGACCAAACGCGGAGGCATGGTCGATTTGTGATGAAACCTTGTCGACCATGCGGAACATCAAAAAAAGAGGGGCACGCAAAACGAGGCGGCCCTGAAAGACCCGACAAGGCGAAAGAAAAGAGGGTCCCCTTTCCGAACGGGGCGTGTGTGCTAAGGGCACAACAAGTATGTTGTAACATAAACCGATCAAAGCTTTGTATCATCGAATTAGCAATTTTCTTGATACTTATGACCGTTTTTCAATCTAGAATTAGTGGCAGCTTTAATTTCCATCAATGACTGGGGGCTTTTTATGGCATTTTTTTTCCATCTATGTGAAACATGATTTCCATGTGCTTTCCTCAATTTCAACCTATCTTCAATAATGACATGTTTATTTTTTGCAAGCTGCACATGCACTTTAATGGTGGGATATGGTTTTAGCTGCAATTTTGTTTTTGTTTTTGATATCCTTTAAGTTCTCAGACATCATTTTTTATTTTCCTAGTTTTTGATTTATCTTTTTGGGAGCTTCATTTCTGCGGTGTTTGACTAGATTTTTAGCAGCATTGCTAATACATATTATCACCTAATAAGGTTATATTTTCATTTTCCACACCTAGGCTCACAACTTTGACTAGTTCCTTTATTTTTCACACTTATTGTAGTGTTGGAAAGGTTTTTGAGATCTCTTCTAACAAATTTTTTTTTTTTTCTATATTTTTCTTTAGGTACATTATATTCATTCTTTTTGCTTTCACATTTTAGTTGATTACTTGGACGTTTTGGCACTTTGAAACCTTTATTTTAAAAGGGATTACTTATTTTGAAGTGTTCTATATGTATTTCCAAAAAAAATCCTTTTGGGATATCGTAGGAATCTTTTAAATGCACTTTTAAAACCACCAAATATTCCACTTTGTCATGATTTAAGTTCAAGCATTAAATAGGAACCTTAGGACCACACCCAACCACAACAAAGTCAATAATCCCAATAACTCAAGGTGGGTGCTACCAACTTCCCCTTGAACTGTAGGCCTCGACAATTTAAAATCTCAAGGGCTAATGATAGAAAGAGTAAAAATCAACATTGAGGATAGAGATTGTTAGGGCCTCACATCCACTATCCTATCAAGGGTTCACAATCTTGTTGATCTTTGCATTTTCCCCACTTTTACATACCAATGGGCACATGAAAAATATTGCATATGTGGCAATCCAAAACCAAAACGAGGACTACTTCCATGCACTATCAATTATAAATAATCAATTATTCCATTGCAAGCATACCAAAATTCTCTTGCTTATGATATTAATTGAAAATAATTGACTATCCCATTGCAAGTATTGCCAAAGTGCTCCTACACTTCAATGTAAAACGAGGATTGTAATGTATGTTCCAATCAATTCTACTCAACTGTTTAAACAAGAAAAATTATTTCAAAAAAATATCTCTAAAATCTTATCAATCTACTTCACATTAGAAAAATTACTTTCACTTACACATTGATATTGTTAATCTCGTTGCACAATCGGTTGTGACTACAAGTTATATCAGAATTTGATAAGTGATCTAGGATTAAGTGATTCCTTCCTCTAATCAAGTTGTGTAGACTCCAAAGAAGATTCCACCATATTGCTATGCATATCTTGCATTTGAAATTTCACCCTTCAATAGGGTAACCTCAAATAATAGAATCAGAACAAATTTTGGAAAAAAAATTCTCACTCAACAAATTTGTCAATGCACATCAACACAGTAGGTACAATGGGTCACTTAGGCTCGGAAAAAACCCAAGTTTCCACTCTTGCTTCATACAACAAATTCAATTGGCATCATTACATCCAACGGCATCATGAATTATCCAAGTGTATTCATAAGATGCAACTATAGTAATATTTCCAAGCCCCATTTCATGTTTCATGATCTAAGGTACTTCCAATTACTATTCCAAGGTTTTGTAAGTTCTCCATTAT
Organism: Sequoia sempervirens; assembly: GCA_007258455.2. Taxonomy (NCBI): domain Eukaryota; kingdom Viridiplantae; phylum Streptophyta; class Pinopsida; order Cupressales; family Cupressaceae; genus Sequoia; species Sequoia sempervirens. Next base: position 102,568 of record VDFB02296563.1, on the reverse strand, counting down.
CACCAATCCATCCCCGCAAAAATCACACACATTTCCAATGGCACCAGACAGTCTATGCAAATCAAACACGGTATCAACCAAGTTGCACCAAACCTACTATGATCTCATCATCCACTTTGGCAAGGTTCTAGACATCTAGAAACCAAACCACTAAGGTCAACTCAAAAGCCTAGTACCTATGAGTGCCAACAATGTTGTGGCCCTCCTCTTTAAAGGGGTAGAGACCTACTATAACTGAGGGGTTACCCTCACAAGTTCAAGGGGAAGGGCTCCTGTAAGATGCAAGGCAATGTCTCGCACGATAGATTCAATCATTACAATTAATGTCATTTAGCTCAACTGTCAAGGGGGGGAGAATTACGTGGAATATCAATTGCGTAAAATTTCATAATATTTCCTTAGTCTTTACAATTTTGTACATATAACATTTTTACTTTCAAATTTTGTAGCTTGGACATGCTAGTGAAAGATAAATAGGAATACATCTCCCTAAGTGTACGATATGTACCAAATGCACTAAAATAAAGTTTTTTTTTTTGGCTAGTGTTCATCAATCTTTGTTTATTGTTAATATTTCTTCCACATGTATTACATGTCTAGATTATCATTGTTTAGAGTGATGTCCCCCACATGTCTCCTAGGGTCCAGACCAAGATGTGAGAAGAAAGTATGCAATAAAGGATTATCCATTGATATTATTATTTGAAAAACATTCCCTAAGAATCATCACAAAACATACTATCATATTTGATGCAAATTAAAGTAATTAATTAAAGAAAATCTATCGATAGAGGTGATTATAAATCAGCCTATCATATTAGGGAAATGATTTATAACTCATAGAAGGCATTTGAACCAAGGTCAAAAATAGCTTGGAAGTTATGATTTGTGTGTGGCTGGTTTACTCTGTTTATCTATAACTATACCTGTAGATGTTGAAATCTGCATTCGCTCAAAAAAAACAACACACATTAGCATGGTTAGTTTAAAACAAAGAAAATAACATCTCTATGGAATAATAAATCATGTTAATCACACAATAAAATGAAACAATGGAAACCAAATAAAAGCATATAAAAACATGAAATTAATCCTATCCCATAGTGGATTGGTGCTATTGTAGAAAACAGCCCTTTCCCAATCCTTGCCTAAGCTAAATGATATGATGCTATGAAGATGGTGGAGTAAGATGGGAAAAATCAGTTCTCAAAGAGAGTGACTTTGCATATGATTTGAGGATGAAATTGTGGAGGATTTACTTGAGGATGAAGCCTCTATTTGTAGATTTTCAAATGCTTAGTGTTGAAGAGGGACCACTGTGGGACTAAGAAACAGGCCAATGAAAAGAGGCCACTTGTCATCATGTGAGTGGTTGATGCATGTGCAAGATTTGGGAAATGTGCCCAAGAGGGGGAAATTTCAAATTCAAATTTGAGAGTAAATGCTGAGTGGGGGACATGTAAGAGTTTATTAATGCAATGTTGGAGGGACAAATCAACTTGTCATATTTTTCAAACTTGAGGGAATATTCCCCATAAATGCCATGTTGAGTGAAAATGTTGATTTAATAAATCAATAAATTGATTTATTGGTGCAAAATTAGCAAAATCTAGAGAATGCAAGTGGTTATAGGATTAGCATTTAATCATGGTTAGATTAGTTTAATGATATTGATTAGGATGATTTGACCAATTTGACTTGATTTAGGGATTTAAACCAAATCAAAGGGAGATGAATGATGATTTGAGATTTAATTAAATAAAGGATTGATTTATTTAATCAAAGAGGGAATGATAGGCTTGAATTAAATAAAGTTAATTTATTCAATTTAAGTGAATGACCTTAGGAGATTGAATTAAATGAACCTAATTTACCCTGATGAATGGACGAGTGTGAATTTGATCTAATGCATAATGTTAATTTTGCGTGTCTACATTTTTCCCCTCTTTGAAGCAATGTACTGCGTTGGTTCAAGAATAATCTTCTGCGATCAAAATTCAAAATTGATTTTTTAGGATGCTTGTGAGGAAAAGTTTTGCTGGTACATTGCTTGCCTCGAGGTCGAGCCAAAAGATTAGATTTGAGGAATTCGATCTCATGATAGGAGTTCAAATGGATGGTTATGGATGATGATGCAAATGAGATGGTTTTAAGATGCTTAGAATAACAAATCTATATTATTTTAAACAACATAAATGATGATATGATGTTATGATGGGATGAGATGGATGATGTTATATGCTATGATTATGCAATGGATGATGTGATATGCTATGATTATGCAATGGATAATTTATCTGACGGCTTAGACTAATAGATCTATATTATGATGATGATGCAAATGCAATGCATGTGTGAAATGATCGATGTTTCATATTATGTATGATATATGAATGATATGGTATCTTGTGATTTTTGGATTAAAGATGGATATTCATGATGGATGCATTGGTGATGTTATGTAAGCATAGAAAAGGGTGATGACAAAAAGAGGATCCAACAAAATTATGATCGGCGAGACTTTATTAGAGATGATGATGATGATAGATGATGATGATTTGCTTATCAAGAGTTGGGATTTTAAAGGGCTACTTACCTTATGTTTGATAACACACACCTAGGCACGATGCATCAAGGAGTAAAAAGAACCCGGGGATGGCGTTATTACCCTGATGGCGATGGACTTTGACTCAACAAAGCGGATAGAATATTATTGTTCACTTGACATATGGAAACCTTGCTAGGACATACCTAACAAAGCAAGTATTCACCAAGTTATTTTACAAGGACGTCCAACAAGCACAGCAGACAAAAAGATAATGATCGTTGCCCCATTCCTATCTCTCTAAATCCTTCGTTCATATATCATCGAGAGGTCCTTGGAATGAGCGCAATAAGATAAATCAAAAGAAAGATCAAGAATGCATGGAAACAAGCCAATGTTCTTCATATCTCTAGCCAAAGGGATTTGTTTTGATAGGATAAGAATCCAAAGGTGATATCAAAATGATGCCCATTGTCGGAACGATATATCCTAGGACATGCATTGTATAGGATGATGATGGTTTTGATAAGTTGATTGATAGGCTGTTGATATAAAGTTGACTGACATGTTTGAGAATGATCAAGAGTTTGACTTTGTTTTAAAGGTTTGTTGTTTCGGTTTTGATTTTACGATTGAAGCTTGCTTTTTCTGCCTACTATGATTGTTTATGTTTGCGTTGCCAAATGATGAAGGTGATGATCAGTTTATTATGGATGATTGATTATTGCGGGTGAAAGTGAGATGAGGCGGATGGATTTTTGCAAATATTTGGATGTTTTTGACGTTTTAAAATGTTTTGAGGCTGTTTCTGGTGTTTTTGGATTTTTCAAATGTTTTGATTTTTTATTTTTCAAATGTTTTGGATTTTCGAGATTTTATGAATGTTTTTTTGGATTTTTGTTTTGAATGTTTTTGGATTTTTGATGTTTTTTTTTATTTTTTGAGTGTTTTTTCGATTTTGATATGTTTTGGATGTTTTTGGGTTTTTTGCAATATTTTGACGATTAGGATATGGACATGTGTGATGATATCAGTGCTCTGTTTAGGATTTTATTCAAAACCAAGCTAAGGTTGATTGATTGGATCAATGGATTGATGATGATGATCACATTGTTGATGATACACAACAATGGAAGGATTGGATTGATCAAGATTGATTAGGATTGATGATGATAACATTGTTGAGGATGCACAACAATGCAAGGATAGTGTTAAGAAACACAATGATCAGAAAGGATATCCCAAGATTATGGATTGAATGGATTCGATTGATCAGGATTGATGAAGCTTGATTTGGAACAAAAGTTGTTCGAATGATTTGACGTGATGCTTGAAGTGTAAATTACATGCGACTGATATCGATCGTTTGGATCAATGTTCGATGAAAGATGAAGCTTGATAAGGGATTTTTGTTTGTCAAAATATGCCATGGGCTATTGATTTGGATTTTTTGATCACATATGCTTTGACCAATTTGGTTTTACATTTGCCAATGTTTGGATCGCCACATAAGTTGGAGGATATAGATCAAGATTTATTCCTGAAGCAAGATGTAAATATCTGCCCCCATTGTCTAGCAATGTATGGAATGTTATGGATGGATGGTCGGATAGGTGTATGGACAGATGGATATGAAAAGCACTCAAAGGATGCCAAGGATTATCTTGCGAGAAGATATAATGTTCGGATAAAGAATGCTCATTTGGATATGGCTCAGATAATGCTGCATAGGATAAGATCAATGAAAACGGCCTATGTCAAGATGTTTACCATAAGCAAGTGTAAAGTGTGCCCCAAACTTTCATCAAGATTGAGATAACTCGGACGATGGATGTAGACAGATAAAGATGGATTGGATCAATGGTTTATGGATCAAATGGATTTATTATGGCTGAGATGGATGGAATGCTCGATTTATTACAGATGGGATGAGATGCTTTCACCTAAAGTAGCGCACGTAGATGCTCAATTCTACACATGACACCTGTTTTCCAGGTTTTCATCATGATCTTGCCCAAAGTGCCGCACATGCGATTTTCACTAGAGGACGATTTTTCTCTTTACTGTTTTCAATCCTTTTTCTATTTTTTTTGGATTTTTTTCTTTTTTCATTTCTTTTGGTTTTTCTGAAAGATTTATGCTGACCCACCTAGTGGTGTCGATGTAGATGCCCCTGTCATAATATGTCATCGATATCCTGCTTGAAGAAGTTGCTTTGCTAAGATACGTGCACTTGAATGCAACTTTTGAGATTCTTGATCTGCTTCGTCGATACTGGAGTTGACTTTGTCTTGGTGCGTACATCATGATAGAGTGCCCTCTGAATCCCTATGATGAAGGTTCATTTCCAATACATGGTCAATGTGAGAACTGGATATCATGTGTGGAGGTGTGGACGGAGTGTGTTTAGGGATAGGAGATGGATTGGTTGACAGCATGGAATCTTTGACTCTCCAAACTTGGGAAGATGAGCAATGATGGGTGGATATGAAAGTGTGTGTTGAATTAGGACCAACTGCTTGATACACTTTGTACGTTGCTTGAAAAGCGTATTTTTTCTTTTGTGGACATCTTTGATGGATATTTTTCCCTTTTTTTATTTTGCCCCATAGTTTTTTTGACTGATGGAGTTTGATAGGGATGATCTTTCTTTGTATTCTTTGGTATCCATTTTTATTTGATTTGTCCATTATGCTTCTCAGCTTCTTTTGCTTTGATAACGTTCTTTGTGCTTTGATTCAAATCTTTCTTTTGACGTTGGTCCCAATTTGTGGATGGGGTGATGGGTGGATAAAGATTCATGACATTGCTGGTTGGAGTATTGACATCAGTTTCATCATAAGAATTCTCTGTGCTCCCTATGTTGACGTTTGCTTGAGATGAAGTTGCCACCAGTATTGTGGAAGTAGTACCTTCATGCCTTGATTCTGCTTGTTATGAGATGTCTTGTTCAGTAAACATGCTCTAAAAAATGACCACTGTAGGTGACGTTGTTTCAATTTGCTGCTCCGCTAACTCTGAAATATCTTGTTCTATCTGACCTAATTCATTGAGTGGATAATGTTGGATATCTTCATACATGTTGTCCTCAGTCCAAATTCGGGGTATACTTGATCCTGATGTTGACAGCTCGGTTTGACTGTAGGAATCAGTAACTTGCTCTTTTTGTGTAATAATGTCAGGATTAAAATAATCTTGATCTGAATGAAGATCATCTACGTGTCCATTCACCGAAAGCATCTCATGGGTAGATGGAGGAGTATGTGCTATATGGATGTGATCATCATTTGCGACATCTTGTATCGATAGGAGAGTGTCCATTAGATCATTGTAGTATCTTTGAGACACAAATTCTTGATCCTAATTAATTTTGGGGTTGCTTTCAACGTGCTTTAGATCAAGCTCTTGACATGGGTCAGTTTCAAAGGGTGGATTGCTTACAAATGGTTCTTGGATGTCATCATTAGACATGGTAAGTGATTCAATATCCTCAAGTGTCGAGTTTAGGGTTCCTTTAGTATCTGTAACCATGAGGTCGAAGGATGTCAATATGTCTTGGAAAGGACCATTGCTAGACCTTGGTGAAAGATTTTGATCATGCTTTGGAATAAATTCTTGAGATATGTCCCCTAACTCATAAGGTGATGTAGAGACATTTTCAACATGATCATTAGTCGATGCTTCATTGGATGAGGCGAACACATCTTTATTGATGGATAGATCTTGATCATTGTTTTCAACAATTGTGGTGGAGGCATTTCCAATGCCTTCACCAGTGGTTGAATGGTCATCGTTATCCCCAATAGCTATCATTTTTCGTGTTTGTGATTGTGTTTGTTGGGTAGCTTGAGAGGCTTGGGCAACTTGAGAGGCTTGTTGCAGTTTTTGAGCTTGTGTTGCTTGTTGTGTGGCTAGATATTGTTGGAATCCCCTTTGAAAAGCAGCTTGTAATTCTACGTTGTATTGGCTTGATGTGGTGGACGTTGGTGGTGGTGGATTTGGAATCATGTTGGATATAGTGACAAGTGTTTGAGATACGCTCGGAGCGATCATGGTAGTGAGGGGTTGAGATGTGATGGGTGTGAGAGTGGTGGTTGGAATGATTGAAGGGATAGTGATGGTTGGAATAACTAAGGTGATAGGTCCTTGGGAGACCATATTTTGATTTGTCAGGATTGATGCAGTCATTTGATTACATACCATATGTTGGTGCGATGTCAATGGTATATCCAAAGGATTTGATGTGATGACTTGATTGGTGTTAGGTGGATTGATTTGGATGGAGTGATTGGTGCTAGGTAAAGGGGGAAGCCCTAAACCAAGGAATGATGTTGATATGGGTAATGGTGGTGGAGATGTCTCTTAGCACAATAACTCAACTATTTTGGTAAGTGCAGCAATTTGATCTCGCCAGATTTGATCTTGATTTCGATCTTGACTCCCTTGATATAGTTGATTTGGCTTTTATTTAATCAAATTTGGAGTGTGTACTTGTGTTTCATTTTGGACAATGTTTTGATTTGGAATGATCAAATTTGGCATTATGGGTTGAAATTGAACATTGTTGATGTTGCGAATATTCATATGATTTGCAAATGTATCCATCCCAAAGTTTGCTGGATTCATGTTTTGAAAACTTGTGCTTGGTACATTCTCATTGGGCTTGTAGGGATTTGGTGGGATGACGTTGTTCATTTGAAGGTTCATGCATTGATTGTTCAGTTGACAGACTTGTAGGTTTGGACTTAGATCTACCATCGGGAAATGTGTTCCAAATCAAAAGACCAATGTTGCATAAACTATGACCAAGATGCAAACACATGTGTGGGGTCCAATTGATTCAATCTTTGCTTAATGGATTCCTTTAACCATAAACACGCTCTTGATTAGATTTTGAATCTAGATGTCTAATGTCTCAACTTTCCCCTTATCCCGCAAAGTGTGTTATGCGGAAACCAAGGAAATTTGAGGCAAAAGTTACCTATTGTTGACCTTAGTAGGAGAAAATTGAGATGAAATCCAAATGTTTAGAAGCCTCTAAGGATATAGTCCCAGGGCAAGCAATAACATGTGAATTTGTTCAAGGATATTTGCCTCTACTAAAGGGTTTGCAATTTTGATGATTCGTTGAATGTTGGTTTGCAAATGTTTTCGAATAAAGCACTGTGTTTTCAAACCAAGAATAAGTACAAACCCTATGGATGTGCAAGACAATATTTGTTGGATTCCCACTTGGACAAGTCCAGCTACGCTTATCTTTAGCGAATGGTTAGATGCTTGACCCCACTGGCTCCCCTCCACGGCTCATTAACGTCAATCGGCACAGCCAAGCATCAACACCCATGAAACTCCCATGGCATGTTTTACATTTCTACTAAAGACCGTAAAAGTGTGGGGCAGCTTCAGAACGACCGTTCTTGCACCAACAAATAGATTAAGGATTTTGGAAAATTCTAACACATGGGTTTTAGTAAGGACTTTCTGTTCGTAGGAGTTGACCCAATGTGGTAAGAGTCCCCTTTCGGATCCATCTTGTAGGAGTCAACCGTGTGATATTGGTGTTTCTTCCAATATCCAAATTTATATCCCGGCTAGAAATACTCTTGGCTTTAGAGTGTTACCGGTTGAGTCATTCCTTTGGTGAGTACTTTTTCCCCAAGGCAGGCCCTCTAGGATAAACAAAAGCAAGCAAAGACACAATCCGTAACTCGATCAATCTTTGATAGCTCAAAGAAAGAGAATATACTTGATGATGCTCTACTCACACTCACACAAGATGTTCAATTTTAAACTCAAATCGAAGTGTGTATGGGAAATTATTTACGCAATTTAATGTCACAAAAAGCCTTTTGATTCTCAAGATCACCGTGAGGCATGA
>VDFB02296563.1:0-94045 GCA_007258455.2 Sequoia sempervirens | reverse complement strand
TGTTGATATAAAGTTGACTGACATGTTTGAGAATGATCAAGAGTTTGACTTTGTTTTAAAGGTTTGTTGTTTCGGTTTTGATTTTACGATTGAAGCTTGCTTTTTCTGCCTACTATGGATGTTTATGTTTGCGTTGCCAAATGATGAAGGTGATGATCAGTTTATTATGGATGATTGATTATTGCTGGTGAAAGCGAGATGAGGCGGATGGATTTTTGCAAATATTTGGATGTTTTTGACGTTTTAAAATGTTTTGAGGCTGTTTCTGGTGTTTTTGGATTTTTCAAATGTTTTGATTTTTTATTTTTCAAATGTTTTTGGATTTTCTGAGATTTTATGAATGTTTTTTTTTTATGTTTTTGGATTTTGATGTGATTTTAATTATTTTTGGATTTTGATGTCTCGGGGGCTGATCAAAGATTTAGCCTTGCCTACGTTTAAGCTCAAAGATGACGTAGTTCAAATGCCATGTTTTTGATGTTTTTTTTAATTTTTTGAGTGTTTTTTTTATTTTGATATGTTTTGGATGTTTTTGGGTTTTTTACAATATTTTGATGATTAGGATATGGACATGTGTGATGATATCAGTGCTCTGTTTAGGATTTTATTCAAAACCAAGCTAAGGTTGATTGATTGGATCGATGGATTGATGATGATGATCACATTGTTGAGGATACACAACAATGCAAGGATTGGATTGATTAGGATTGATTAGGATTGATGATGATAACATTGTTGAGGATGCACAAAAATGCAAGGATAGTGTTAAGCAACACAATGATCAGGAAGGATATCCCAAGATTATGGATTGATGAAGCTTGATTTGGAACAAAAGTTGTTCGAATGATTTGACGTGATGCTTGAAGTGTAAATTAGATGCGACTGATATCGATCGTTTGGATCAATGTTCGATGAAAGATGAAGCTTGATAAGGGATTTTTGTTTGTCAAAATATGCCATGGGATAGTGATTTGGATTTTTTGATCACAAATGCTTTGACCAATTTGGTTTTACATTTGCCAATGTTTGGATCGCCACATAAGTTGGAGGATATAGATCAAGATTTATTCCTGAAGCAAGATGTAAATATCTGCCCCCAGTGTCTAGCAATGTATGGAATGTTATGGATGGATGGTCGGATAGGTGTATGGACAGATGGATATGAAAAGCACTCAAAGGATGCCAAGGATTATCTTGCGAGAAGATATAATGTTCAGATAAAGAATGCTCATTTGGATATGGCTCAGATAATGCTGCATAGGATAAGATCAATGAAAACGGCCTATGTCAAGATGTTTACCATAAGCAAGCGTAAAGTGTGCCCCAAACTTTCATCAAGATTGAGATAACTTGGATGATGGATGTAGACAGATAAAGATGGATTGGATCAATGGTTTATGGATGAAATGGATTTATTATGGCTGAGATGGATGGAATGCTCGATTTATTACAGATGGGATGAGATGCTTTCACCTGAAGTAGCACACGTAGATGCTCAATTCTACACATGACGCCTGTTTGCCAGGTTTTCATCATGATCTTGCCCAAAGTGCCGCACATGCGATTTTCACTAGAGGACGATTTTTCTCTTTACTGTTTTCAATCGTTTTTCTATTGTTTTTGGATTTTTTTCTTTTTTCATTTCTTTTGGTTTTTCTGAAAGATTTATGCTGGCCCACCTAGTGGTGTCGATGTAGATGCCCCTATCATAATATGTCATCGATATCCTGCTTGAAGAAGTTGCTTTGCTAAGATACGTGCACTTGAATGGAACTTTTGAGATTCTTGATCTGCTTCGTCGATACTGGAGTTGACTTTGTCTTGTTGCGTACATCATGATAGAGTGCCCTCTGAATCCCTATGATGAAGGTTCATTGCCAATACATGGTCAATGTGAGAACTGGATATCATGTGTGGAGGCGTGGACGGAGTGTGTTTAGGGATAGGAGATGGATTGGTTGACAGCATGGAATCTTTGACTCTCCAAACTTGGGAAGATGAGCAATGATGGGTGGATACGAAAGTGTGCATTGAATTCAGACCAACTGCTTGATACACTTTGTACATTGCTTGAAAAGCATATTTTTTCTTTTGTGGACATCTTTGATGGATATTTTTCCCTTTTTTTATTTTGCCCCATAGTTTTTTTGACTGATGGAGTTTGATAGGGATGATCTTTCTTTGTATTCTTTGGTATCCATTTTTATTTTATTTGTCCATTATGCTTCTTAGCTTCTTTTGCTTTGATTCAAATCTTTCTTTTGACGTTGGTCCCAATTTGTGGATGGGGTGATGGGTGGATAAAGATTCATGACATTGCTGGTTGGAGTATTGACATCAGTTTCATCATAAGGATTCTTTGTGCTCCCTATGTTGACGTTTGCTTGAGATAAAGTTGCCCCCAGTATTGTGGAAGTAGTACCTTCATGCCTTGATTCTGCTTGTTATGAGATGTCTTGTTCAGTAAACATGCTCTAAAAAATGACCACTGTAGGTGATGTTTCAATTTGTTGCTCCGCTAACTCTGAAATATCTTGTTCTATCTGACCTAATTCATTGAGTGGATAATGCTGGATATCTTCATACATGTTGTCCTCAGTCCAAATTCGGGGTACACTTGATCCTGATGTTGACAGCTCGGTTTGACTGTAGGAATCAGTAACTTCCTCTTTTTGTGTAATAATGTCAGGATTAAAATAATCTTGATCTGAATGAAGATCATATGCATGTCCATTCACCGAAAGCATCTCATGGGTAGATGGAGTAGTATGTGCTATATGGATGTGATCATCATTTGTGACATCTTGTATCGATAGGAGAGCGTCCATTAGATCATTGTAGTATCTTTGAGACACAAATTCTTGATCTTAATTAATTTTGGGGTTTCTTTCAACGTGATTTAGATCTAGCTCTTGACATGGGTCAGTTTCAAAGGGTGGATTGCTTACAAATGGTTCTTGGATGTCATCATTATACATGGTAAGTGATTCAATATCCTCAAGTGTCGAGTTTAGGGTTCCTTTAGTATCTGTAACCATGAGGTTGAAGGATGTCAATATGTCTTGGAAAGGACCATTGCTAGACCTTGGTGAAAGATTTTGATCATGCTTCGGAATAAATTCTTGAGATATGTCCCCTAACTCATAAGGTGATGTAGAGACATTTTCAACATGATCATTAGTTGATGCTTCATTGGATGAGGCGAACACATCTTTATTGATGGATAGATCTTGATCATTGTTTTCAACAATTGTGGTGGAGGCATTTCCAATGCCTTCACCAGTGGTTGAATGGTCATCGTTATCCCCAATAGCTATCATTTTTCATGTTTGTGATTGTGTTTGTTGGGTAGCTTGAGAGGCTTGGGCAACTTGAGAGGCTTGTTGCACTTTTTGAGCTTGTGTTGCTTGTTGTGTGGCTAGATATTGTTGGAATCCCCTTTGAAAAGTAGCTTGTAATTCTATGTTGGTGGTGGTGGGGGTGGTGGTGGATTTGGAATCATGTTGGATGTAGTGACAAGTGTTTGAGATACGCTCGGAGCAATCATGGGGTTGAGATGTGATGGGTGTGAGAGTGGTGGTTGGAATGATTGAAGGGATAGTGATGGTTGGAATAACTGAGGTGATAGGTCCTTGGGAGACCATATTTTGATTTGTCAGGATTGATGCAGTCATTTGATTAGATACCATCTGTTGGTGTGATGTCAATGGTATATCCAAAGGATTTGATGTGATGACTTGACTGGTGTTAGGTGGATTGATTTGGATGGAGTGATTGGTGCTAGGTAAAGGGGGAAGCCCTAAACCAAGGAATGATGTTGATATGGGTAATGGTGGTGGAGATGTCTCTTGGCACAATGACTCAACTATTTTGGTAAGTGCAGCAATTTGATCTCTCCAGATTTGATCTTGATTTCGATCTTGACTCCCTTGATATAGTTGATTTGGCTTTTGTTTAAGCAAATTTGGAGTGTGTACTTGTGTTTCATTTTGGACAATGTTTTGATTTAGAATGATCAAATTTGGAATTATGGGTTGAAATTTAACATTGTTGATGTTCGGAATATTCATATGATTTTCAAATGTATCCATCCCAAAGTTTGCTGGATTCATGTTTTGAAAACTTGTGCTTGGTACATTCTCATTGGGCTTGTAGGGATTTGGTGGGATGACGTTGTTCATTTGAAGGTTCATGCATTGATTGTTCAGTTGACAGACTTGTAGGTTTGGACTTAGATCTACCATCGGGAAATGTGTTCCAATCTTTGATTTGGGAATACTCACACTTGTTGTGCCATTGACATTTGTAGAAGGTAATGATCCCATGTATGGATTGTATAAGTGTGAGTTTTGATAATCAATCGACATTGTAAGGCTTTGAATGTTCAATTGATTTGGATTACTCATGATGTATGGATCAAGTTTATATTCCATGTTCTTCTTGTGTTTTGACCTTGTTGCAAAAGTGACCTCTAAGGTTCTTAGGACTAATAATGAGATGAAGGATGAAAAGTGGTAAATGATATGAATGTTGAATGTTTAGGGTCTTTGGATCAATGCTAGACTTAGGGTTTGATTTTGATTGGTTTGATTTGGATAATGAACTTGTAAACCCTAAGATGTTAGATGTTATCTTAGGATGAACTTGTTCAAAGGATTGCTGATTTAACTAGAGGTATGAGAAAGGATGCATTCCCATAGACCTAACTAAACAAGGTTTTTTTTTGGTTTGATGATTTACCCAAGTCTAGAATGATGTTTCCAAAAGCTCTAAAGTTGTTTGGGGGATGAAGATGATAAATGTTTGGATGGATGAGGTGTTTGATTTTGATCCTAAATGAATCTAGGAAGGACTTGTTTAATAGGCCAAGATAGTGAAGAACATGCCTTTCTCTAAGAGTAATTCAAAATCAAAAGACCAATGTTTGCATGAAAACTATATGACCAAAAGATTCCAAGCACATGTGTGGGGTCCAATTGATTCAATCTTTGCTTAATGGATTCTTTTAACCACAAACACGCTCTTGATTAGATTTTGAATCTAGATGTCTAATGTCTCAACTTTCCCCTTATCTCGTAAAGTGTGTTATGCGGAAACCAAGGAAATTTGAGGCAAAAGTTACCTATTGTTGACCTTAGTAGGAGAAAATTGAGATGAAATCCAAATGTTTAGAAGCCTCTAAGGATACGAATCCCAAGGGCAAGCAATAACATGTGAATTTGTTCAAGGATATTTGCCTCTCCTAAAGGGTTTGCAATTTTGATGATTCGTTGAATGTTGGTTTGCAAATGTTTTCGAATAAAGCACTGTGTTTTCAAACCAAGAATAAGTAAAAACCATATGGATGTGCAAGACAATATTTGTTGGATTCCCACTTGGACAAGTCCAGCTACGCTTATCTTTAGCGAATGGTTAGATGCTTGACCCCAGTGTCTTCCCTCCACGGCTCATTAACGCCAATCAGGGCAGCCAAGCATCAACACCCATGAAACTCCCATGGCATGTTTTCCACTTCTACTAAAAACCGTAAAAGTGTGGGGCGGCTTCAGAATGACCATTCTTGCACCAACAAATAGATTAAGGATTTTGGAAAATTCTAACACATGGGTTTTAGTAAGGCCTTTCCGTTTGTAGGAGTTGACCCAACGTGGCAAGAGTCCCCTTTCAGATCCATCTTGTAGGAGTCAACTGTGTGATATTGGTGTTTCTTCCAATATCCACATTTATATCCCGGCTGGAAATACTCTTGGCTCTAGAGTGTTACCGGTTGAGTCGTTCCTTTGGTGAGTACTTTTTCCCCAAGGCAGGCCCTCTAGGATAAACAAAAGCAAGCAAAGACACAATCTGTAACTCGATCAATCTTTGATAGCTCAAAGAAAGAGAATATACGTGATGATTCTCTACTCACACTCGCACAAGATGTTCAATTTTAAACCCAAATCAAAGTGTGTATGGGAAATTATTTACGCAACTTAATGTCACCAAAATCCTTTTGATTCTCAAGATTTCCGTGAGGCATGAGAGAAGCACATACGTCTTTTGATGATATTACTTTGTGTAAATAATTACAAAACAATAAAAGCACACCTTCATTTTATCCTTCAAAGCAATGATTTGATTTGTTTTAATCACCAAAGGAAAGATGAAGTTGATTTGTTCAATTTTAGCCCAAATTGGAATCTAGTAGGTGTCTAAGTTTCAATTTTAACCCTTTTGCAAAAAATCAAAGTGTTCTTTGTTTAGAGCCTCAAAAGTGTAAGTTGATTTAAAATAGAAAACTAAGGTGTATAATGTAAGCTTTAAGCATTAAAAAATGCTTTGTGTATTTTCAAGTTTCAACGCCTAATTTTCTTTGACTCCAATCTTGCTTGCTTTCCTTTGACTCCAACCTTGCTTGCTTTCGTTTGACTCCAATGCTTGATTAACCTGCAAATATCACAAAACCACCAAAAATAAGATTCATTTCAGTAACATCTTAACATAAATAAACACAATTTCAAACATAATGAATTTCAAAACAAGTGTTTGAAAGATAGAAACAAAATAGTTTGAAAGTTACTATAGAAAAAAATAACTTGTTAACCATTTGCCTCTTAAACCTACTTTTAGCCTGCAAATGTCTTTAAATCAGTTTTAAAATGGTTTTATGTCTTGTAAGTAAATTTAAAGAAAAAAAATTACTTCCCTTATAAATGTTGCTCCTTCTTGTCACATAACAAAGTCTTCTTAGCCAGTGATATATTTTGAAACAAATACAATATCACCCAATAAATGCATATCTTCAGCAATTAAATTATTTCTAAATCTGCCCTCCAGTATCTTTCGGATTTTTCAATGTTGATGAGGATTCAATGATGATGGGTGGTGTCCATACCTCATTAATGTGATTTGCACTAGCCTATTGTGATTCAGAAATAAAATCCCCTCATAGTGTCAACGAAAAAATGGCAATCCTATACTTAAATAGACAATGTCAGAGCATTAAAAAGAGAGCAGACTTCAAATCTTTAAAGAAAACTGTGAGGATCCCAGCGACCACATGTTGGATGTTGTGTTTGATACGATTTCCTGCATTCACACATGAGTTAATGATGACAAGAAGCGAACTTTATGGCAGCAGGAAAATACAACAGCGCTTTCAATGGCCTATCAAATCTGCTTTACTTAGTACCCACGACACATAAATAACAGTAGGTTCACAAAGTTTTAAATGTACGAAACTCTGTTTAATTCTTGACACAGCTCGCTATTCAGCCAATCCTGCATTCTTGACAACATTCAAATGTGTGCTAAGTCTTTAAAAGCTACAAACTATTAAGGATGTTGACTGTGTACCAATACCACAATAAAACGAGCTTGCAGACTAGATATAGGTTAAGAAATGATGATCCTCTCTTACTTGTAGTTTATGACTCTGTACAGCCACCACATTCACTTCATTAATTAAGATAATACGATTTAAACAGTCAAAAGAGGAACAAAATTAGATGCATCTATGGAACTGACAAATTGGCTTTGACCATTGATTAAATTTCCAATGAGAACGATGATCAAAAGATCAAGAAGTGAGTGCAACGTCCATAATTCCTCATTTTCTGAAGAGATAAAGCAATGTTAGCAAGATTCCTCCATGATTTGAGGCAACAGGTAGCCACACCTACTCCTCACAAAGATTGTATCCTTCCTTCAGGCAGCGACAGAGAAAGGAAAAGTGACGGAGACAAATATTTTACTAGGGGGTGATTACCAGGCAGAGATTTACCAGGCAACGATTACCAGGCAGCGACAGAGATTTACCAGGAGTGGCTTCCAGGCAGTGACAAAGTCAACGGATATTGTGCTCATGGAAAAAGTTTCATGGCCTATGTTGTCATCTGGCCGCCGCTACCAATTTGATATGGGTTTCGGTCGGTTACCAGCTCACCCCACAGCATTGTTTGTCCCCCAGATGTGAAGACTGCATTGCGACCCTGGCCCGACAAACTCTTCCTGGCAACGCCAAATAGTGGAATAAAGTGAGAGGGTGCGGGCTATGTATGCATAGTTAATGTATAAAAAATAAAGTAGCCAGGACGGTGATATTTACTGACTTCAAGCGATCTTAATGACAACACATGACCAATCTCTTGTACGTGAGCTTGGAAACTTGTAATCAATAGCAATTTGGACTGATAAAGTGGTTGCAAAGGACCACACAAAATAGCCAGAGAATAGCAAAGGACTCCTTGCGTATGTGCTTCTGGCATGAGCATTTATCAGAGATGGCAAGAGGGTGGGTAATGATTGCTTGGACTGACATTGCCATTCCCCCTACCCACCGCGGCTTGAGTGAGACTAAAGGGAAGGCTGATCCATGGCTCCAGGGTCAAACCAGTAGAGAAGCAAAAGGAATGACTCAAGTTGCGAGACGTGAGTGAGGGAAAGTAGTCTAATTGATGGATGGCGTGAGTGAGTGGATCAAAATAAGGCCAGGTCGATATCTTGTATACGGTATAAGAACCAGAAAGCACTATCTATCTATAGTTGGTCGTCATTTTCAATCAATTCACTTTGATTTTGGAAAGGTGGAAACATAGCTCACTTGGATTCAAGCATAGAAATGTGAAATATAATAACTAGCTCAATCAATAAATAATCCTTCTTTCAAATTTATATGTTTTTGAACCGAAGAGAAATATTTCAAAGGAATGTTGTATCAAGTATAAGTTGCGCCAAAGATCACTAATATTTCAAACCAAGTATACTTTGTAAGAAAAATAATCCAGTCAAATTATTTTCAGTAATGAGTGATTTCAACATTTGCAAAGAGTCTCATTAGCTTTATTTCATAATGAGAAATTTGACTGTGGCTGCTAAAACCACTCCCCACAAGCTATTAAGTGCATTGTTTGCACAACTTGGAGTAGATGTGTCGTACCTGTAACAAAGTATGGGGGAGCTTGATTTTAGAAAAGAAACTTTTTCAAAAGTGCTATGTAAATTCCAGTTGGCAGCATAATGCATAACCTATCGATTCCAATGTTGACTGAAAATCAATAAAGTAAATATTGAAAGAGAGAAATGTATCAGAAATTGAATCCAATAGTTCTAAATGGTATGCTGTAAAAACAAAACTTTAGCACTATAGAATCTCTTTTTCCATAAAGAAAATAAAGCAAACAAAGGTTAGATGATGCTTTTCCATTTTGTTGAATAACTAGGGAATCTGCAAACTTTGAAAAAAGGTAGCATATAGCCCCTCCTTCTAGCACCAGAATGTAGATGTTGAAATTTGCATTCGCTCAAAACAAACAACACACATTAGCATGGTTAGTTTAAAAAAAAGAAAATAACAACATCTCTATGGAATAATAAATCATGTTAATCATGCAATAAAATGAAACAATAGAAACCAAATAAAAGCATATAAAAACATGAAATTAATCCTATCCCATAGTGGATTGGTGCTATTGTAGAAAATAGCCCTTTCCCAATCCTTGCCTAAGCTAAATGATATGATTCTATGAAGATGGTGGAGTAAGATGGGCAAAATCAATTCTCAAGGAGAGTGACTTTGCATATGATTTGAGGATGAAATTGTGGAGGATTTGCTTGAGAATGAAGCGTCTATTTGTAGATTTTCAAATGCTTAGTGTTGAAGAGGGACCAATGTGGGACTAAGAAATAGGCCAATGAAAAGAGGCCACTTGTCATCATGTGAGTGATCGATGCATGTGCAAAATTTGGGAAATGTGCCCAAGAGGGGGAAATTTCAAATTCAAATTTGAGAGTAAATGTTGAGTGGGGGACATGTAAGAGTTTATTAATGCAATGTTGGAGGGACAAATCAACTTGTCATATTTTTCAAACTTGAGGGAATATTCCCCATAAATGCCATGTTGAGTGAAAATGTTGATTTAATAAATCAATAAATTGATTTATTGGTGCAAGTGTCAAAATCTAGAGAATGCAAGTGGTTCTGATTAGCATTTAATCATGGTTAGATTAGTTTAATGATGATTAGGATGATTTGACCAATTTGACTTGATTTAGGGATTTAAATCAAATCAAAGGGAGATGAATGATGATTTGAGTTTTAATTAAATAAATGATTGATTTATTTAGTCAAAGAGGGAATGATAGGCTTAAATTAAATAAAGTTAATCTATTCAATTTAAGTGAATGACCTTAGGAGATTGAATTAAATGAACCTGATTTACCCTAATGAATGGACGAGTGTGAATTTGATCTAATGCATAATCTAATTTTGTGTGTCTACAATACCATTATGCATCTATTGTTTTTCTACCATGTAATAGGGTCACTCATTACATATTTGTTGTGGTGTCAAAACATACCATTTCCAATCACGTGCAAATTGTTAAAGTTGCACTCTGACTGCCAATCTTAATATACATATTGCAACCACCATAGTTTATAATATATATATATATATATATATATCATTCTCTTAATCATTGTGAATGCAACTTATAAGCATGTTGTGGATTCCTTGCGAGATCTAGAAAATTACATAAAATGGATACAATGCCAAAATTAAACCAGGCACCAATAAAATGAATTTCTTCCATATCAAGAAAATTTATAGGCATAAGTTACATTAACTGCCATATCTTTCTGCCCAAAAATATATTTAAAGCATAATATATGATTAGCTCCTTTCTTCTTTTTCTTTGCATATCTTATTGAAAGCATCATGCTTGCCATTCTGTAGATCAACATTAGTTGCACTTCACAAGTCCTCTGAAATAGACTATAAAATGTTGTCAAATTAGCATGCTTGGAGTATCTATACTGAAAATAATGCTCCTTAGATATTTCATCTGAATTTCCTCTTTTAGCCTTGTAAAAAATGAACCAAGTCACAGGAATTTAATGAGCTTGGTATGGTAAATGCTTGTGCACTTGGGAGCTATTGAGAATTAAGGAAAATGAACGTGTGAGCCTCATTTGCCAGAACTGGAAAATTATGGTTGTGCTCCTTTTATTTGATTGTGCAAATTGGTAAAGTAGATTCTCAAAATGGATAAATAGCAATGCACACATCAATGGAATTTAGATTCCTTCTCACAATTTCAAAGACAAGCTCATTCCATGAGTCAATTGGACCAGGCATGCACTAATTTAGACAATCCTAAGGTGGGGGTTGTCCATTTGGACCTCGCTAAGTTTTTTTGTCAGGTCAGGACTCCGAAATGGTCTAGGATGACCATCTGCTCTATATTGAAAAAATGAAGTCATGTCCCTAAATATCAATTTGGATCCATTTTTCACACTTTTCTTAGCCTTGTCACATGCATGCTTTTGGCGCGACAACATCACTTGTCCGTAAAACCATTGGAAAAAAATTATTTATCCGTGAAAGGCCTCACTTTACCCATGCAAGAACCTCTAGTATTCCAACCACCTCCTTCATAATGGTCAGGAGAATAACCACGTAAGATATTAATTCCTTTGTAATTTGGATGGTTAACAATTCCTTTCAATGCATTCTCTATGGCAATAGAAAATGCTTCTACATTATCAATTTTACGTTTTTGACCTTTCTCCCACCACAACTGTCCACCTACAATGCTATCATTGAGAAGGAATGTCACATTTTTTGCAAACCAAAGACCAGATGATATAACCACAACATCAAATTGAGGAAGATAATCCATAAATTTTTCATCTATTTTTTCAAGATGCAATTTGGTGAGACCTCCTAGAGAAAATTGGAAAGCTTCATTCGAAGTGTGCACCAACCAAGAGGACCATATGCGAATGATTGTGACTGAATGGGAATGAAAGAACCAGTGTTGCATCTTTTTGTTTCCATTGTTTTAGGCAGTTTCAGCCCGTGCATACCAGTTAGATGCAAATGCCAAAATTCAAGATAGTGGAGGAGAAACGCAAACTATTTAAACATATTCTGAATTCTTGTAATAGAAATACTAAAAGGAAATCATATTAATTCTCTTTATGATATCATGGACAAAACAAAAGCAAGACAAAGCGTGTTTTAGGAAAGTGAATTGAACTTAACATTACAGTATTGTTTGATATCAAATGAATGCAGCCTAAATCAATCTTGAAAGAAATCCAAACAATATGTGTGTTCTATGTGGACATTGCAACTCAATTCCATGTGACCAAATAGTCTCCAAATTAAGGAAACATTTTCTTGTGAGTTCCTTGAACTCATCCATAATAGGAATTCATCCCCAACTTCATGAGATAAAATTCAATTAATTCCCAAGCTTAATTTAAGGAGCTCACCCCTATAAAAAATTAGGACATACACATTAACAGCATATGGAACTTAAGAGTATGCATGCTAGACTGTTTGCAATTTGATTAACTTAAGTGAAGATTAGGTGATTTGACATTTTTTATTTAGATTTATGGATTAAAATAAATTAAAAAGAGATGGAAAGTGATTTAGACTTAGTTAAATAAATATTTTGATTTATTTAACTAAAGGTGATGATGTTAATGTTAAAGATGAATTTATTTAATTTAAATGGAGGACTTTAGAGATTACTCAAATCAACTTGATTTAAATGGATGAATATGAATTAATTAAATGCATGATGCTAATTTTGCATGTCTACAATATGCTTTGGTTGTGACTAACCAGGCAAGGCATCTAAAAAAAATAGCCATCATTACATGCATTACTATTTTTCATAGTTGTACGAAGATGTATCTCTGACCCCCTAGAACTTGGTACACATTTCCCCTTACCAGAAACTCTTCAAAGACGTCTTTTCTTGCAAGAGATGTATCTTCTAAGCTTTATTTAATAGACCACAACACATTCAAATGAATTCAATCCACAACTTTTTAGAGCATTTTTTTGTTTTTCCCGACTCCTGGGAAGAAGTCTGCTAAAACTTCCTTTGGGTCTTTGAAAATGAACTCTACGAGGACTAATTCATCTTGATTTTCGTTATTTTACTGATTCCTCGTAATATTATAATATTGTAGACACCTAAAAATGACCTAGGCCTGCAAGCTTCATTTTTACCACTTTCGTCCTAGCATAAGTAAGACATTTAATTATGTCCTTGGTCCACATTCGACTATTGATTAAATAATTCATAATTATTTAATTAATTCATGTCCTTTGATTCTTTATGATTATTAAATAAATAAATTTTAATTTATTTATTAAATACGTCACTAATTGTCTAAGTCTTTCTTTAATTAAATAGATTTCTTAATTTATTTAATTTCCCTTTCTGCGTTTAATTATCCTTCACTATTAAATAAATAAATTTTATTTATTTATTTAATACATCACTAACTGTCCAATTAAATAAATTGATTAATTTATTTAATTAATTAATCTTATCTGCTGAATTAAATAATTTAATTTAATTATTTAATTGCTAATTTCATATTCTTCTCATTTTAAATAAATTAAATTATTTAAAATATCATGTCAATCCTAACTGTCAGTCCTTTTTGATAAATAATCTGAAAAAGATTATTTATTATCTCTCGAATCCATAATTTGAATTATTTTAATTCAAATTAGTAATTAATCTTCCAAAAATCAAGTAATCGGGCAGATTCTTGATTTTCCAAATCTGATCTTCAGTCCAAATCTTATCTCTTTGATTTTTTGAATCTTGCAAATCAGGCGATCTTATCTCTTTGATTTTTTGAATCTTGCAAATCAGGCAATCTTATCTTCTTGATTTTTCAAAAATCTTTATTATCTAATTAATTTGTCTCATTTATTCTCCACCGTCGATCCGATTTTATTCTGATCGTTCGATTAAAGATTTTGCCCTAACCCTAATTAGGGATTCTCAGGTTTAATCTGGATCGTTCATTTTAGGTTCTTGTCATTGATTTATCTCGTTCGTCCGTTCGAAATGGCCTTTTCTATAAAATGCCCTTTCCTTCTCATTTTTCATATCTTGACATTTTATGTAATTACTATAGGCATTTATTTACTCTCACTTATTCATTGTCATAGGCATTTGATTAATATTGGCATTTATTCTAGGCATAGGCATTGATTCATAGGCATAGACATTTAGGCAATATCAAATCCTTCGAATCTTGTTGTAGGGCTTAGGCATTTTAGATTGCTCGAAGTACAAATCTGAGGGCAACATTATCCAGCAAAGCAAGAAGGTGTAACGAAGATCAAGCATGGAAGATGGAGACACTCGGTGATATATTTCCTTTTTGTTTTCATTTGATTTCCATTGTACTTCGTTATTTCATTGGATTTTTATGTTATTTGTGCTAACTCCATCTAACACTATCTGATTTCCTTGATTACAAATATACTTTCTGACATGTTTTTCTTTTCGTTACGTCAGAGTGACTACATAATCCTTCAAACAATAGCAAAACTCAACTACTGCATATGACTATTAAGAAATCTGACAATATGTATTCTCCCCATTCTTTTAGTATCATTGAAATTTTTTGTGTTCTCTGTTATTGAATAATGTGAAATTGTTAAAACCTTATTGGACTAATAAATAGATTAACCTGAAGTGCTAGAAAATTGCCAAAAGAGGAAAATTTATTGCATTGTGTGTATTCAACTTAGTTACTTTGGAGTTGGACATTGACTGATATGGTCGATACTTTATATTTTTTCCTTCAAGAAATCTCTTATATAATTGCGTTATTCTTTATAATATTTAAAGTTATACTTTTTTTATTTTTTCTAAC
This sequence comes from Sequoia sempervirens, assembly GCA_007258455.2. Taxonomy (NCBI): domain Eukaryota; kingdom Viridiplantae; phylum Streptophyta; class Pinopsida; order Cupressales; family Cupressaceae; genus Sequoia; species Sequoia sempervirens. Next base: position 79,363 of record VDFB02296563.1, on the reverse strand, counting down.
ATATTATATTAATGTAGGATATTAATCTAAAATTTCTTAATAAATCATAAATCATATTGTATTAAAAAATAAAATAAAGAATCTTATTAAATAAGGATTCATGTTTATAGTTTATTATATTATGGATCAACATTGACTCTTTAGCTTATATTACAATTATTATGTGAGAATAAAAAATATATAAATGAGATTATGGATTGTAAATTATGTACAAATGGTGTTGTAATTTTAAAGGATAAATTCAGTGTAGAGGACAGATTCACATAGCCTTCATGAAGGAAGGAGAAACTTGAGATTTGATCTCATGGACACTAAAAAAGATTAAAACCAAAATATTTGTTGGTCTAGATCATTAAACTAAGGAAGTATTTTGATTTAAATCCATACAACACCATGAACATATGAAGTCTACCACCATGAAGTTGGAAGAGAATGCAAAGGACAATCAATGAATGCAAGATAAATGATATGCTTTAATTCCAATTCTTATGTTTACAAATGCACTTGAAATGAAACTGAATTAAACTATATCTAATGAAATAAATGAAACAAAAACTCAGCAAACTAAAATAGAGATTTGATCACAACAAATAGAAGCACAAAAATGAAGTTTTAAATGCTATAAAATTCATATCCAAACTTGAATTGGGACTAAATCTCCCAGGTGAGTGAATGAGTCACTGTTAAGGTTTCTAGAAGGTTCAAATATTAAAAAACAGAGAGAACAGAATTCCAAAAAGTCTAGTAAAATCACCTGTGCAGGGACTACAATGTTCTCCAAATCATAAATTCAAGGGTCCAAAGGTCGGGTTCACCAAAATGAGCCAAAGGAAATAAGGTGTCCACCTTTTGGGAGATGGAACTTGGGGACCTATTTTGCACTTTAGCTCATTAGGATACAAAGATCTCTCAACCAAGTTACTCAATTGTGGGAAGGACTAGGGGGTTTACTTGTGTTATTAAACGGGGGTTCATCATTAAAATGAAGTTTCAAATGAGAAATGAAAACACTCATGCACAAAACCCTAGAAACTTCAAAGCATTAAATCATATTGAAAAAATAGAATGAAACAGAAGGGTACCTAGAAGAACGATGGAATCCAAGTGAGGTATGCAACACTAAAATTCTGATTTTTGAAGTGTACTGCGACTCATACACCAAGTAGGGTGATTTAGTACTACTACACGAATTTGGGTAGTAGAATCTTCCAGTGACTATTTAGGATCTACAAAAACATGCCAAAAAGGTTGTACTAGGACGCATATGCCTAGAGGGGTGATTTAGTCCTAGTATTAGGGTTTGATTGATATTTTTGTAGCCTCTAGTGATCTTTTGTAGCTTTTTTCTTGTCTGATCTTCAAGTCTGAAATACTAAATTCTAGTCTGTAGGTAAGTTTTTCATGAAGATGGAAACTTCTTGACAACTTTTATAACTTTTGCAACTTTTTCTTCAAAGGGTCTTCAAGCTCCAATTCACCTACATTTACAATCACACATCAAGAGGGAAAAATGTTGTCGTGTTAGGGAATATGGGCTTACCTTGGTCAAACCCCATTTTGCTAATTAATCCTTGAAATGAAATAAAATATCATGAAGGAATGATGAGTGAACAAATGCAGTGTTGCATCTCACCAAACCCTTGAAATAAAGGTTGCACACTTGTATGAAATGAATCCAATGGATGTGGATCTTGACACTTAATCTTGATATGAGATAATTTCAAGTTGAATGATTTCTCGAATCATGAAAATCTACATCATAAATTTTAGCTCACAAACACACATGATGCATGATGACTTTGACATGATGCTTGAATCTTTAATGCTGCTCCAAATGCTTGAAGATTTTCTCTTGAATGCTCTTGAATACTCTCTTGATCATTAATTTTCTATAATTCTTGAATACTTTAAAGCTTAGATCTTGTTAGGAGAAATTATGTGAAATAACCTTGTATTTATACTTGTTTATGCCCAATTTCTTGAAATTACAACACTACAAGCCGACATCAGATCTAGGATAAGAAAATCCCACCAATAATTTGATTTAAAATAGGTCCAAGTTAAATCGGAAATCATATGCCAGTTGTGGCATGAGTCCTAGTGGCTTAAACCTGGGACACAAACTCCAAGAAGTGTTAAATTCAATGAAACATTCAAAATTAGGTACCAATACCTATGTGGGACCCATCCGCCCAAGGTGGCATATGAGTCCTAGATCCCTAGATCTGAAATAGATAAGATTAAACATTAGATTATGATTTTCCATTTGTTAAGTGTTAGGATTATCCTCATAAAAAGGCATTAAATAAGGTTTTTGGATGCAAAATAGGACCAAATAAGGCATAAAGAAGCCAAGTTTTAACAGGGAGGGTCCAAACAAGTGTGAAAATGTAATGGGATACATTTTTCTACACTACACTTCACTCAAAAATCACAATTCTATATCATGCATGCCAAAATAATGAATAGTTAAAAAAGTCTTCTTCACTTTAAATTTGAGAATTATATTGAATTATTTAATTCTCATCTCTCATTTTAATGTCCAGCCACTTGTAACCTCCACAATTAATCTTATACAAGCCATAAGAATCTTTCTCACACACGCGTGAGAAATCCCCACGAGACCATTTCTTCCTCAATTTGATCCCTCTAATGTTTGAGAATGGGAAGTTGAAGTGAATTCCCTTCTTAAGATCAATCCTTATGTCCAACTCCTTCATGCTTCACTTCTAAATTTTACCACATGGTAAAAAATAGTCACATTGTGTATAGTGGTAGAAAATAGATCAAGATTAACATTTTGTTTACTTTATGACTCTCAAATGAATCCAAACCCATAGTCCTATGATGTAGGACCATTGGGAACATACTATAAACTAAAAATGACACATAAAATCATTTAAACGTGAATAAATAATGACTCCACATTTGACATCTAAGTGTTACATTTTTCCCTTTGACTCACCCAAAAATCACATAGACATGGACCTTACTATAAGGGTAGGAATGATAAGACCCAGGGCCCATGTGAAAAATACGCTCACCTTGCAAGAAAATAAAGGCTTTTAATTTTCATACACCATCAGGGGATGAATGATATGACTCCAATCTATGGATGTCATATTAATTTTATGGTGGGCCACCATTTCAAGATACTCTAAAGCCCATTGAGGACAATATCTTTGATGCACACATAAATTAAATTATATTTACTTATGTGCTTAGTCATTTCAAAACCATCTTCGTCTTTAATAAACACCTCCTTTGGATTATTATTCTTTAAATTATTATGTCTATTTAACTTAGTCATATCAAAGCAATACCCATCTTTAATATACACCTTCTTTAAAGTATTGCACTTTAAAGCCTTTATCATATCAAAGCGGTCCTCCTCGTTCATCAAGTTGTCCCATAGACAACACCAAAGGATAAAATTAAATGACACATGGTATAAAATATTTGTAAGGTTACCCTTGAAAAAGTCACCCTTTTTATCCTCGCTACCAACCCGCTTACGCCTCATCATCATAAAATTTAAATTCAAAATTCAAAAATGAGCACCAAACATAAACCATAACCCATCAAACCAAAGCCTATGAAACTAAATTAGCCATTACTAGATCATTAATCCATGTATGATAAAACTTTAAATTATCAATTCAAAGGTGATCATCTGAGACACAATTTTCAATTTGTTGAGGGAGGTCCTTGTAATTCCAACTTTTCCACTAAAAATAGGAAGGGACAACATTAGAAGCAGCATCTAGTGCTTTGTTCCCTTCCCTAAAAGTATTGTTGATGGTGTTTTTATGCACTTCTCAACACATGCAGTGCGTAGGTGCACTACCTCTCTTGAAAGACAATCTCCCACAATCGAATTGCAGAACACTATCCCAAGGTCTCTCGGATGTCAGGTCATGATAGTGCTTAGATACCTCAATAGTTTGATGTCATTTGCTGGAATCACAAGGTGGTCTTACAGAAAATACAAAGTGTGGACATAAAGTATGAAGTTGGATCTTTTAAAAGGATCCCTTAGGATGAAGGTAGTTATATGTGGGCTGTAGGCTCAAACAACAATCTTGGACTCCATTTAGTTGTTGGATTTGGCTTTACAATGTGCAATGAACCTTGGTATTATTCAGTTTCTAAAAAAAAGGGGGGAAAAGAGCGAAGGGGAAGAAAAGTTCCTAAGTCTGAAGCTTGCAATGAATAGTGACAATGGAGTTCCTGCAATGGACAATTCCTTAAAACAATATCCCACTTAACCAGGGATTTCACAGTATCATGAAAATTGTGCTATCTTCTATGGGTTGTAGATATTTCATCCTTCATCCACCACATACATGCATGAATTAAAGATAAATGTTTGGGGCAGCGTCAAATCAAGTCCAGGCTAACTTTGCACAGCTATCTACCTTCAGCAAACAGCAAAAAGTATGGACTAAGGGATCATCAACAAAGCAGGAATTTTCACAATCAACCAACAACATTTCTGAGATTTATCCAAATAAATGAACAACTAACTAAATAGCAAAGAGACCTAAGTCAAGCATCTAATTATTGGAGGAATGAATCAAATAACATGAGAGAAATCAAGGAAATACACCAAGTCAATGATATTTCTTATAAATTTTTGCAGCATGCCTTTACAACAACTCAACTCTCACTTTTGCAAATGAGGGGAGTGCTCTATTTATAGTTTTCCAAAAGCTAAATGAATGGCCAAGATTCATTACAATTGTGTGGCCAAGATTCACTACAAAATAGGGTTTCACCTACCCCAAAATAGATTTACAATTTAAAAACATTTTTTGTCTCTTCCCTATTTTGTCATCTAGTGGATGACACTATTGCTCTTTCGTCCTGTAGCTAATTGCTATTTTCTTGGTTGTAGCTACTCTTCAGGGAGGTCTTCTTTCTTGGTTGGGCTATCCTCTTGCTCCTCGGAGGCTGCGTGCTCTATATACTTGAGGATGACTGCCTGGAGCTTGTCGATCTCGAGGATCTCGCATCTTAACGCCTGATAGCTCCATTCTTTAGCATTCTCTTCCAGCCGCCTCCAGTCCTCATCATACTTCGAGCCTTGATCTCTGAATAGCTCTGATCAGTCGAAGGCACGGGCAGCAAAACTCATGAACTCCATTGTAATTTCTCTGGCTGTCTCGTCCTTTATCTTCTCCTCGAAGTATGGCTTGATCTTTTCTGCATCCATTTGCACTGTGGGCATATCATAGCCTGTCATCAACTTGAGATACTCGGCGCATTCTTCCCGGATCTCCTTGATCCATTCAATATCGGGATCCACTCTATTCTGGATTTTCTCCAACCTCTCCTTTCGATTGATGAGGTCTCTCGGATGTCAAGTCATGACAGTGCTTAGATACCTTAGTAGTTTGATTTTATTTGCTGGAATCACAAGGTGGTCTTACAGAAAATACAAAGTGTGGACATAAAGTATGAAGTTGGATCTTTTAAAAGGATCCCTTAGGATGAAGGTAGTTATATCTGGGTTGTAGGCTCAAACAGAAATCTTGGACTCCATTTAGTTATTGGATTTGGCTTTACAATGTGTAATGAACCTTGGTATTGTTCAGTTTCTAAAAAAAAAGGGGGAAAAGAGCGAAGGGGAAGAAAAGTTCCTAAGTCTGAAGCTTGCAATGAATAGTGACAATGGAGTTCCTGCAATGGACAATTCCTTAAAACAATATCCCACTTAACCAGGGATTTCACAGTATCATGGAAATTGTGCTATCTTCTAAGGGCTGCAGATATTTCATCCTTCATCCACCACATACATGCATGAATTAAAGATAAATGTTTGGGGCAGCTTCAAATCAAGTCCAGGCTAACTTTGCACAGCTATCTACCTTCAGCAAACAGCAAAAAGTATGGACTAAGGGATCATCAACAAAGCAGGAATTTTCACAATCAGCCAACAACATTCCTAAGATTTATCCAAATAAATGAACAGCTAACTAAATAGCAAAGAGACCTAAGTCAAGCATCTAATTATTAGAGGAATGAATCAAATAACATGAGAGAAATCAAGGAAATACACCAAGTCAATGATATTTCTTATAAATTTCTGCAGCATGCCTTTACAACAACTCAACTCTCACTTTTGCAAATGAGGGGAGTGCTCTATTTATAGTTTTCCAAAAGCTAAATGAATGGCCAAGATTCATTACAATTGTGTGGCCAAGATTCACTACAAAATAGGGTCTCACCTACCCCCAAATAGATTTACAATTTAAAAACATTTTTGGTCTCTTCCCTATTTTATCATCTAGTGGATGACACTATTGCTCTTTCGTCCTATAGCTAATTGCTATTTTCTTGGCTGTAGCTACTCTTCAGGGAGGTCTTCTTCCTTGGCTGGGCTATCCTCTTGCTCCTCGGAGGCTGCGTGCTCTATATACTTGAGGATGACTGCCTAGAGCTTGTCGATCTCGAGGATATTGCATCTTAACGCCTGATAGCTCCATTCTTTAGCATTCTCTTCCAGCCGCCTCCAGTCCTCGTCATACTTCGAGCCTTGATCTCTGAATAGCTCTGATCGGTCGAAAGCGCGGGCAGCAAAACTTAGGATCTCCGTTGTAATTTCTCCGGCTGTCCCATCCTTCATCTTCTCCTCGAAGTATGGCTTGATCTTTTCCGCATCCATTTGCACTGTGGGCATATCATAACTCGTCATCAACTTGAGATACTCGGCACATTCTACCCGGATCTCCTTGATCCATTCAATATTGGGATCCACTATGTTATGGATTTGCTCCAACCTCTCCTTCCGATTGATAAGGTCTCTGCACCACACATCCACCAGCCAATGGTCCTCTTTCTTCAGCTCTAGCTTCTCTTCCCATGTGTCCTCAGGCATCTGAAGGATGGCTTCAATTCTCGGGAAGGTGGAGTCGTATGTGGCAGGGAAATTAGTGCAAAGCCTCTTCGTGCCCTCCAGGGACTGGATCAGGTCCAAGAACTTATTGGCTGTCTGCACAGCCCTGTTGATTCCCATGTTTCCGACATATGTGACCTGTCAGAACCAATCCTCAGTTGTTTTCTCTAAGTTTTTCCTCCTCTCCATCTTATCAATCTGTTCCTTGGAGAGCAACTGCGGTGCTGCTGTGGAGGTGGTGGGCAGGTTGTCCACTTAGGACCATTGCTGGATATAATCAGTTAGGGCCACAACCTGCGCCTTGAGCTCGTCTTTTGTGACCTTGTCCTGCTTGATTAGGTGCACCACCATGGCCACCGACTCCTCCAGATGTTCGACCTTCTGCTCTCTAGTCGTTGTCCCTAGGTCAATGGTGGAGATATTATAGCTAACGCCCTCCTGCTCAACTGTAGGCATGGCAACTTGTGCTGCTCGAGATCCGGAAGCGTCCATCGTTATCTTGGAATAGACCTTAGGCTTCTTCTCCTTCTTTGTTGTGGTCAGGGATTGAGCCAAGATGGCTTCCAATCTTTCCCTTGGGTCCTTCAGAATAGGAGTAGTCTTCTCTAGTTGTTTCTCCAACCAATTGGGCATGGCAGATTTATCCTTGGGTGCATCATCGCTGCCCTCACCCTTTTCAGTTAGAGGCAAGACTTTTGCCTCCCTTTCCTTTTGGGGCTCTTCCTTTTCTTTGGCAGCATCTTCTTCCTCGTTGGAGTCTTGAATGAATACGAGGCGCTTGACGAGCAACTTGGTGGACAATTGTTGTGTGGGACTATCTTCTTTCGCTGCCTCCTCTTTCTTTTCTTCAGTAGCCTCGACCTCAGGGCTCTTGACAACATGGGTCTCAGCCTCGGTGATATCCTTTATCGGCTGCTCCTCTAGCGGCTGCACGTCTTCTTCCTGCGGTGATCTCTCTGCCTCCTCCCCAACATCCTTTGGCTGCTGAGCCGACTCCTCCTCAAGGTCTTCATCGAAAGTTTGGATAATTTCTTTGGCGTCTGAGCCATCCTCTTCATCCCCGCCTTCAGAAGAGCTCGTCTCCTCCTCCTCATAAACCACCCTGTCGATGGTTGGATGCTCATTCTCGGGGTGCTCATGATATTCATCAGCCTCCTCCTCAATAGGCCTCAAGGCTTTCTGGTCTTGCTCCTCCAACTCTTTCGAAATCTGAATTGTGGCCTCCATGGCTGGCGGCTCTGTTGGCGGTTGTGAAGGCTGAGCTGTTGCGAGGGCTTGGGCGAGGGCTACTTGGAGTGCGGGGTCCATTAGGATCTGTGAGAGCTCAGGGGGAAGACTCTGCATGTGCCTTGCAAGGGCCTCGGGCATAGTGGCAAGGGGAACAGGCGATGTTATTGTCGCCAGGGGGAGTGATGTAATGGGCGACATAGCAGCAGAAGAGGAAGGGGGAGTGGTCATGCCAGAAGAGGAGTCGACGTCAACTATTGGCCCGGCCGGGGGTGAGGGAGCAAGATGGACAAAAATGTCCACTGCTGGTGGGGAATCGGCAACTGCAACGAGAGAGGTGGGTGGCACGGGAGGGGTAGGGAGAAGCAAGGTAGGCTATAATTCTGTCGTAGCCAATGTCTGTTTGAGCCTTTTGGGAGATGAGCCTCCCGTTTCTTTCATTGTCTGTTCTTTGGGGTCCGCAAACTGTGCTGTCTCTGTTCCTTTTCTTTTTTGAGACTTGGTGACGGGGGGAGACTTGGAAGTCTCACCAGCTGATGTGGTGGCGGCAACGTCCTCTGTGACACTTGGCTCGCTCTTGAGTGCCTCATATGTTAGGACCACTCCTTGTTGTTTTAGTTGCGCCACCTGCCCGTCGACCCACTCCTTAGTGCAAGTTATGATCAGCCGGGTGATTGTGTCCAGGTCGTCGACCTCTTGCTCGTTCCAGTCAATAGACAGTATTGGAAGATTAGCAACTGCAGGGTACGTCAGGTGCATTATTATGGACTCGTCTTCCTCGAGCTGGTCCGGCACCTGGAACAGTTGCACTCTTCTTAGAAATAATACCGTCATGCGCATGTAGTGCCTTGGGCGGACCTCCTTGTCATCTCGGCAGTCAGCCCAGAAATCCTTAATGTGGTATTGGTGGGCATAGGTCGGCCCTAGTGCCTTCCTAACATGGCCATGCGGGTCAATCCGCGGGCGGGCTGTGTACCAGTCGAAATTGTATTCCTTGAGCTCATTTTCGGAATTGCTGGCACATTGAGATGTTTGCAATCGATACAGGCCCTGGCCGAGGGTCATGGGATAGGGGATCCCTGCTACGTGCTTGTTGCTCAAGACTGTCTGGATGTGTTGGAGCTGCCGGGAAAGCTCTAGGAGAATGATCCTGTCATTTGGATACTGTGGCAATCAGTTTGGCCGCTCCGTGAATCCCTGGGCCCGAATGTAGGTGAACTTAGGGAACTTGATAAATAGGAAGGCATACTCCTTCAGGAGTGCCCTGGCGCTGTGGGAGACCCTCATCTCGAAGTCTCTGGCGATCAATTTGATGATGTGGTCAGTAAAGGTGTCATTGACCCGGCAGTACTCCTTCTTGAAGTTGCGGTATTGGAGTTGAGGGTACTTATCAAAAGGCTTGAGCCCTCGCCTGTGCCCCTGATCTAGTGCCACAAATAATCCACTATATTATCTTTGACCTGCTAGGGAGTATACCAGGTAAGAGGTCATGTGAAACTTGGAGCTCTTCTTGACGTTGACAAACTGCTCATGGAAGCAGTTGCTGATGATGCCTCCCCAGTCGAATGAGGTCTTGGTGTTAACGTCCTCATTCCCTCGCAGGATCTGCTCAATGTAATATGCCATCCACTCTTGGAAGTAAGCGGCTGTCGGGAGACCCATGACCCTGCTCAGTATAGTTACCAGATCGTGATAGTCTTCGTGGAAATCGCTCCGGAACAGCTCATGGGGAACCTTCGCAGCGCTGCCCCGTTTCTCCTTAAGCCAGTAGAGGTTGATTGATTTCTTGCACCCTAACGGATTGGCATCCCACGCCGCCTGGCACTGCTTTAACGTGGGGACCTCCATATGTGGGAACGTGGGGATGTGGAATGTTTTGGCAATCCCTTCTGGCGACATGTCCGCAAGGATGTTTCCCTCTTTGTCCACGATTATTCTAGTGTCCGCTTGGTAGGCTTCTTGGCAAGCCATTACTAGTTCGGCTGCCACAAGAGAGGGAGGGAAGCTGGCAGCTTTGGCGATTCCACTCTGCCTTATTAGTCTGGCGTTCTTTGTAGTAGGGTTGACCTTGACACTCTGGGTGAACTCATCTATGTCCACTTGGCCGATGTTGGTATCTGAGATCTCCTTCTAGTCTATTGAGACCTTTGACTGGAGCGGCCCACCCTAAAACTGAAACTTCATCTAATCTTTATCTTCTTTTCCCCGAGCGGCCCTCCTAGATTTCTTGCCCTTATCCTTTTCGAAGGAGGCCCCTGAAGTTCCTGCAGCCGATTCCATATATTCTGCAAGCAAAGGGTAAAGTCAGTGCATGGGTCGAAGTCAGATTGTGGTTTAGAGCTTGCCTGGATCGATTCGAGGGGCACCAGAGATTTCAGGCTGGGAAGTTGCCAGGAGGCGGCCGTTGGCAAAGGCAGACAGCGGGCGGAAATCCAGCCGAGGAAGTCCGGCAGTGGACGTCTGAGGGCCGGGGCCCGGTATGCCAAAGGACGGCCGGCATGAGGTTATGGTTTGGGTTCGGTGGCATTTGACCAGGCGGGACCCGGCGGTCGGGGCGCCGGGACGTGTCAGCTGCCGTGAGGTTTCTACCGACTTCGGGCGACGGAGGCGGCGAGCGGGAGCCCGGGACCCAAAGGGCGGGAGGCCGGCCGGGGTCCTCCGTGGAGGACGGCGGCATCGTCACGAAGTTCCTGGAATGGAACTCCGGACTGCCGGGCTCGGGAGGTCCCACGGCAGTGAGGGGTCAGGCACGGTCAGACGTCAGACAAAACGCCAGGGCCCGGAGACGAGGTGAACGGAGCGAGGTGCGCCGAGCGGCAGGTAAGAGACGGTCTTCCAAATATGGAAGTCCAGAAGCCAGAGCCTGGGGAAGCGAGGGCCGCCCGAACAAAAAACAATGCCTGACGGCGGAGCGGAAGGCGGACCCCGAGGGTCGGAAAGCACCGACGTCGGCGACCAGAAAGTGCACAGCGGGGCCAACCGAGGCCCGGAGCGGAGCCCGAAGGTGATGAGGATGGGTCAAATCCGCCAAGAGTTTCAAAAGGGCGAGTCTCCTGCGGAACTCCGGAGGCGGAACCCCGGGGGTTCGAGCTCGCAATAGTCAAAGGGCGCAGGAGGATTTTCAGATTCTCACGGTGGAGCAAGCATCGGGACCCGGCAACCGAGGAGGCAGGATGGATTGGGCAGTTTGGCGCGGCGAAATGCGACCAGCATTCCGAGGACGGAAGTCCAATGACCCGGACCCGAAGGTGGATAGCCGCCATCATGCCACGAATCGGACGGCGAAAAGGGACCCCGGGCCCGAGGAGTCTGACTGCCCTGTGCAAAGAATAGCGGGGTCGGAGGATAGCTCTGGATTGGCGACGAGGGCACCCCTAATAGGTTCGCCGATTTTGATCACATGGGTAATGGGCGCAATTTGGTGCTCTTCGATTTATTTCACCCTATCCAATTATTCAATTCATTTAAACTCCCTAAAATAACAAAAAGGACGGGAGGGAAAACGGGGATGGCCTACCTCGAAAGCACGCAGCGGGGTGATGTGGGATCCACCGGGGGCTGACAGAGTGAAGTTGATGGCGACGGTCGTGACGCTGTTCTTCGCGATGGGCTCCGGATGCTTGGCTCTACAATTCGCTTCACTCGGATTGTGAAAATGACATTGGCGGGTTGGGCATTTTATACCCCAACCACCATTAGTGCCTGCATTAATTTCTGGTATGGCCATGCCAAAAGTTGGTGGATTTGAATTTTAGGTCGGCGGCGACAGTGGAGACTCCAAGACCCGGCGGTCGGGAGGACGCGAGGCGACGGCCACTGCAAGATTTTGTGTTGATCGGGCGACGACGGCGAGGAGGTTTCCAGGGCCCGATTTCCAGAAAGACAAGGAGTGATGGCCGCCGTTTGATTTTCGACACCTTTGAACTGCCACGGCGGAGAGAGGGTCGGGGCCCGGATGGCGGGAGGCTGGAAGGAACTCGCCGGCAAAGGTTTCTTCGTGTTGCTTGACGGCAGGGGCGAGAAGCTCGGGGCCCGAGGGGCGAGCGGCCGCCAGGGGCTCGTCGTCGCAGATGGCGAGCCCAGGACTGAAGTCCGGAGGCGGACTTCCGGGGCACGGGGCCCGAAGAGCCAGGCACCGCCAAGAAAACTCGTGCAAATTTTAGCCAGCGAGCGGCAGGGCGGAGCCCGATGGGTGAGCAGACGCCCGGCGAATGCCGCAAAGGGTGGAAAACGCAAAGGGGAAGCCCGATAAGGGAACCCCGGAGGCCCGGGCCCGAAGGGGCCCAGGGCCGCCCCAGAGCCCAAAATGCCAGAGGTAACCCGCGAGGCCCCGAAGGGCAGCAAAAGACCAAAAGCAGAGGCATGGTCGATTTGTGATGAAACCTTGGAGCAACATCGACCATGCGGAACATCAAAAAAAGAGGGGCACGCAAAACGAGGCGACCCCTAAAGACCCGACAAGGAGAAAGAAAAGAGGGTCCCCATTCTGAACGGGGCGTGTGTGCTAAGGGCACAACAAATGGCAACTCCGCTGGAGAACGCTCCAAAGCGTTCTAGGGATAAATATTCATTTAGGACCCAAAATCTCTGGTTTCGCAGACTAGGAGTTGCTTCCCAGGATGAATCCGGGAGAACAAGATCCTTAATTGGGTCAGCTTACAGGACATCTCGGAAGCGTGTGTGAGGTGAGTTCATTCCTTTCCTAGGGATAGTAACCAGGGTTATCACTTCAACCGAGTGAGCTACATAAATCGCCTAACACCAAAAGTAACCTAGACATTGCCCCACTGCCAGCATATCCATAGCCCCGGCGGAGTTGTCGCTACAATCTCATGGATATTGCTCTACTGCCGGCCGGGCCCATAGCCCCGTAGAGTTATTCGAACACCCATACCATTCATTTCCTTTTTTCATAGTTTATTTTCTCTCTTTTTTTTTCTTTTTTTTTCATATTTTATTTCTCTTTTACCATTTAGTTCGACCGGGTAAGCATTAAAGCCTACAATGGGTTTGAGACTGCAGTGGTCACTGGAGTAGACTTAATATTTTTCACTCACTAGGATGTCATAACAACCATAGTACGGTCCTTCAGAATTTATTATCATGTGCTTTGTGTGAGATTCGAGATGTAGGTAAGAATATCCAGTTAAGGGTCAATTTCTGAGCAGAGTTCAAACAAGGAAACCATTCGCAGACAGCTTTGCAAAGACCAATAGTCTAGAGTGAATTTTTAGCCAAAGAACACAAAGAATAGATAGCAAAGTGAACCGCTTGTCAGGCAAGCACGGCCACCGCAAAGGAGTGAGAAACCTCTTTCGAAACAAAACTGCCAAGAGGGAGAAAGCAAAAAAAATGACGCAAACAAACGCAAACAAGCAAGAAAGCAACTACTCTAACCTATGTACAGGTATTTACAACAAAGAGATCGAAGGAGCTCAAGCTTTGAAGTAATGCTTCAGGTGTTTCCCGTTGACTGGGAACGAGACGTTCTCACCGGTTAAGTTCTTTAGGCGGAAGGCATTATCTCTCAAAATCTCAATTATTTGAAAGGGGTCAAGCCAAAGCTTGTCGAATTTGTTGTGTCCCCCTTTCTTTTCATGGGCCTTGTCCCAATACAGGACCAGATCTACAATTCTAAAGGCCTTGATTTTGGCTCAGCGGTCGAACCATCTCTTAACTACGCCTGATGTTTGGCATTCTATTGCACAGTTTCGGACTTCTTCTAGATGTAAGAGCTCAGCTAGTCGAGCTTCCTTACGATCTCCTCCCTCATAAAAATCGTTGATGAACTGAAGAGTAGGAATCTTCAGGTGGATGGGGAATATAGGCTCAAGGCCATAGACAAGGTGGAATGGAGAATCACCAAGGGCAGCCTTGTGGCGGGTGCGATCAGCCCAAAGGGAAAAACGGAGCTGGGTATGCCAGTCCTTGGGATTCCTATCTAGCAGCTTCTTGATCACAGTAATCAAATTCTTATTCGTGGATTCGGCAAGGCCATTGCCCTGAGGGTAGTAATTGGATGAGAATTTGAGGGAAATCCCATAGTCAAACACCCAGCTAGCAAATTTTAATGAAGCAAGGGCAGGTCCATTATCACATACCAAAGCATACGGACAACCAAAGTGATTTAAAATGAAACTTTCTAAAAAATCAGTAACTACTTCAGTTGTGCTATGCTTACATACTATTGCTTCCGTCCATCTAGTACAATAATCAGTAGCGGTCAAAATGTACCTGTGTCCCACAGACGATGGAGGGCTTACCAGACCGATGAAGTCGAGACCCCATTGCGCAAAAGGCCTTACCTCCAGCACGGGCTGCAATGGGATAGCAACATTCCTCTCCCTGGTGGCAGCGGTCTGGCATGTATGACATGAACGAACATGGCAATGGGCATCCTTGAAGACGGTTGGCCAATAATACCCTGCCCTTAATACCTGATGTATCGTAGAAGAACCCGAGCCATGGCCCATACCAAATTTATTGTGAAACTCTTTCAAGACGTGTTCTGCTTCCTCCTTGCTAAGGCATCTTAGATAAACGCCCTCATGATTCTTCTTATAGAGAATAGAACCCTGCAACATATAACCATTACTTTTCAACCTCAGGGCCCGCTTTTGGACTATTTGCAGGTGCGGCAGACACTTATGATTCAGCAGATAATAAACGACATCTTGGTACCATTCTCCCAGGGAGACATCTTCAAGCTGATACTGCTATACCATGAGTTCAGGTCCAGCCTCTGCTGCTGTTTCAGAAATTGTGTGGGTGAGTGCCTGCCCTCTTACCAATTTCATTGGTTGGATCTCCATATCGTACTCTTGGAGCAAGGTGACCCACTTAGCCCTTCGTTCGCACAATTCATTTTGCATGAGCAGCATCTTAACTGCTGGGTCAAGGACAATGGCGAACACCTTGTTGCGTAGAATGTAGTGTCTAAATTTTTTCACCCCCTTGACGAAAGCGTACGCCTATTTTTCTATGTTGTGGTAACGCAATTTAGCATCTTTGAGGGGAGCACTCATAAAGGTGATCGGATGCTCATTTCCTTCATCATCCCTTTGGGTCAACATGCTAGCATAGGAATGCTCTGAAGCAAATGAGTAGATATAGAACGGCTTCAGATAATCTAGGATAACTAACATAGGGGCCTCAGCAATGGCCCGTTTGATTTCTTCGAAGGATTGTTTAGCGTCATGTGTCCACTCAACTTTGGCGTCTTGTTTGAGCATGGCATTGAGAGGTTTAACAATTTTCGCGAAACCTATGATGAATTTCTAGACAAAATTGATCTTTCTGAAGAAAGATTTTAATTCCTTCTTGCTACCCGGGGGCTGAATCTTGAGTAAGGACTCAATGCGATTAGGATCAATGGAGATTCCTTGCTCCGAAATGATGTGTTTGAGCAGCCTTCCTTCGGTCACTCCGAAAATGCACTTCTTGGGGTTGAGAGAAACCCAAAATTCCCTGCACCTCTGAAATACTTTGCATAAGTTAGATATGTGATCGCCTCACCTTTTAAAAAATATGGTCAAATCATCCATGTAGATAATTATGCATTTGCCAATTAGGTCTTTGAAGGCGATATTCATGGCACGTTGGAAAGTGGCACCAACATTGATGAGCCTGAACGACATCCTTCTGTATGCGAACGTCCCCCACTTGGTAGTGAACGCTGTCTTGTGACAATCCTCATATTGCACCATTACCTGATTATACCCGGAGTATCCATCGAGGAAGGACATCATCTGGGAGCCATTGATGATTTGCAGCACCTCATCCAGCGAAGGGACTGGATAGTTGTCTTTCTCTGAGGTGCGATTTAGATTGTAGAAATCTACGCAAAAACTAATCTCTCCGTTCTTTTTCCTAACCAGGACCAAGTTGGCCACCCAAGTCGAATGCCTAACGGGAAAAATGATTCTTGCTGAAAGCAGCTTTTGCACTTCCTTGTAAACGATAGGTTCTAGCAAGGCATTGATGGGGCGTTGTCGCTGGTGGAAGGGCCTCACTTCTGTCTTAAGAGGGATGGTGTGTGTAATGACAGAAGTGTCATAAGTTTTTAGATCCTCGTAGCTCCATGCCACCACATCATGTTATCTTTGCAACGCACCTATGATTCCCCTTCTTTCCTCCGGCGTGCATACTTTGCCAATAAAAACATTCCGGGCATCCTTGGCTGTCCCAAGGTTGTGTGTATCACACTGATTCCTTATGGCTCCTTTGTTCATTGATCCTAATCCTTGATCTGATTTAAATCAAATATGCATTCCAGCTGAACCATACCTCTAGGGATTGTGTTGGTCTTGAGGTTAATAACCCCCTTTATGTCCAATTCAGCCTCTTGCAGATCAGCTTCGTCAATTATTTGAGCTGCGAAGACGTCTGAACTGGTGATGAACTGAAGGATGTGCTTATCGTCATTGAAGACTTGCATGTGGGTGACATTATCCGGGACTGATGGCGTGGATGTCAGCTCAACAGTGAATTTCTTGAGCCCAGACAAAGAGAGGGGCTGTATTGTGCTAGCTGCTTGAGCTAAAGCATCAGCTGTGCGATTCTGAGCACGAGGGATCAATTGTATGTTGAATGCATCTAGGCCCTCTAAGAGATCCCAAACCCTGTGCCTATAATTGGTGAGTCTTCGATCATGACAGGAGTACAATTTCCTGACCTGCTTAACTACAAGTGCGGAATCCCTGAAAACTTGCAGCACTTTCACATTTTTCTTTAAGGCCATAAGAAGGCCGAGGACTGAGGCCTCATATTCTGCTATGTTATTGGTGCAATAAAACTGCAATTGGTGGGCAGTGATAAATGTCTTACCCGTTGGACTGATGAGTTCGATCCCCGCTCCAGCTCGTTGCCTTGACTTCGATCCATCAAATCAGAGCGTCCAGCACGCGGAGGATTCCTTATCTTTGGGTTTGATTGAGCCTTCGTTCTCTTTCGGCTGGACGACAGGCCTTGTGATCTTAGGGGGTTTTCCGGTTCTGGGCAATGATCAATAGGCGGTTCTACTGGCATCTCCTTTGGTGTTTCTATCGGAGGAGCTACATTTTTCTTAACATGCTCCACCGCTGCTTGGCATAGGCAACAATCAAATTTGGAGTGAGCAGTATTGTGGACCCTACACCAGTTCGGCAATAAGAGATCCTAGAAATTCATTCTAGCTCCTGGCTGAGCTGATCTCTTGCACATTTTTCCATGAATTCCTGGAAGCCATCGAGCAATCCCCAATCGTCCTCCTTACCCGGCTCATTGTCTGTTCCTATCAATGTTTCGGTGTCCAGGGGCATTCACGCAGAATCTGCCGAGGGACTGCACAACACCAGTAATACTTCGTCTGCATGCTCTTCTTGAGGCCTGACCTCATTTTGGTAAGCAAAAGGGTGATAATTCCCTAAGTCGGTCTCGGTGAACAACACCTCGCTCAGATTATTGTATTTCGTGATCATATACTTCATACCAGGTTCACAGTCAATATGGATCTGATTTTGCAGCCCCTTCCACGGTAGCCACATATGGGAAAGGTCTGTTGAGGTATATCCATTCAGCACCTTGGTGAACTCCCTCCCCAAAATAATTCCATAAGCATCAGGAATGTCTGCCACTTGGATATCGATGACCTGTTGTATCTGGGGGTCCGCAGCAATTTGCATGGGGATGCGGTTTATTTCACCCACGATGTTGATCTCTGTTTTGTCCAGTTGGGTAACCTTTCTCTTTGAAGCTGTGGGAGTGATGCCAAGAGCCTTGCAGACAGCCAAAGGCATGACGTTGGTAGACGCTCCTGAATCGAGCAAGCAGTTGTGCAGATTTTTCCCAAAGATCCTAATGGTGGTCAAGAAAGGGGGAGTTTCTGGTTTCCCTTGGAGGATGCCCACAGGTGTGTCCATTTGAGCTACCTGACCCTTGTTCCTATCACTGGTCGTATCTCCGGTTTGCTTATATTGCTGATCCTTGGAAAACTGTCTAATAGCTCTTTCTGGCTCCTTTTCAGTTTGTTTACTTGCTGACCGATTTACAGGGGCATCGTTCCTTCTTCCAGTATTGTCCCGTATCTCAGGTTCTTTTCTAGGTTCCTCAAAGGTTACCCTCTTGGCTGGGGTCTCTTGTGTCGTATTAGAGGACGGGGTCCCATTCAGAACCCTAAAGAAAGTGTGCCTTAAGGCAGGAACCTTGAGTAATTCGAAGGCTAACAAACTAATTTTTACCTTCTTGAACTCTTCTGCCACGTATTCACCCATTTGCTTGATTTCAGAGCTAAAAGTTTGGCCTATAGCAGAACTAGGGGGTTGGACCTTTGTTTAACTAGACAGATTTTGAGGTTGGCCTTGAGACTGATTTTGCGACTAGTTTTGAGATTGGTTCTTGTTGAGATATTGGGCAGGTATATGAGGAAGCCCAGGGTTGTTACTGGAATTTGGATCAGGCGGGGTGGCAAAGTTATTTGGTGGGTAGAAGTTGTGAAGGGTCCACCCGCTTGCCTATTTCTAAGGAAGTATGGACTCGACCACTGGTGGAACATGTGGACCTCATCCACAAATGATTCTTCTTCATCCACCAGACCATTATCTACTGAATCAAAGAGTTGAGCCAAGATTTGTTCATTACTTACCTCTTGCGCTTTCTCATCCTTAGTAGGAGTAGGCTCAACTTCGGGCTCGTTGTGGTCTCCTCGCGGAAACAGCACCTGATTGACTACCAGACACAAGGAATCGTACGGCTCAGATGGGACGATGTCCCTGCAGTTGGCATTATCGACCGCATTTTGTACCTCCACTTGGAAGATTTCAGCAGCTATCTGGAACTCGGGACAATCCAACTCAGAATGCCTGTTGGTTTTGTGAAGTCGACACCATCCGGACAAAGCTGCCTCGACCAGGTATACACCGCTGGACGTTTTGTCGTTGCTTGCCGGTTGATCAAATGGCATGGGGACACCACTATTGTTAGGCCTGGTGTTCTATGTACTTTTTTGCCTCTAAGAAGGTCTCCTTTCTACATTTTGATTAGAGTTCTGTCCCCTCTCATAATTCTGCCTAGAGGAGGTGCCTACTTCCCGATTATCTCTGTTGTCTCTATTGTCTCGGCTGTCTCGATTGAGATTGGCCTGGAAATTACGCTGGGAGGCCTGCAACTGGTTATTCTGGTTCTTTAGATGTGTCATCTCTGTGCACATCTTCTTAATCATTTTCGTTAGTTCTTCTAGTTTGTCCTTCTCGGTCGCACCTCCAGGCGACGGGGTCGGATTTTGGAGAAAAGCGGGCGGGGCCGCCGGCTGATTTTGATAGGCTAGAGGAAAGTCCGGTCCTGACAGGTATAATGGTGCCTGGGGCTATTGGGAATACGCTTGCTGTTGTGGAGCCATCTGGGAATAGTTGTACTGCTGCTGGGGTTGCAAATAGGAAGTCGCAGGAGGCGCATAATTTAATGGTTGTCCCAGATGCGGCACCATAGGCAATTGAGGTACTTGGTTCATAAGAGGAGTTTGGTGAGCAAACGCCTGATTAAGCCCTTGAATCTTTATTAGGTGGGCGACAGGCCCCAAAGAGGGCAACGGGCCGGAGATATTTTGTCCCAAGTCCGCACTTGCAACAACGGCTTCTGCGTAGGCGGCAAGTAGAGTAGCGGGCGGCGGGCACATCCTTTTCACCAAGGCCGACGTGAGGTTGTCCAGGGCTGCATAGTAGACCGGAAGAGCTGTTGCATCATTATGGACGTACGGATCCTAAAGCCTCATGTGAGCCTAATGGAAGTGATCATTGAAGGAGCCAATAGGTTCGTTGACCTCCCTTCTGATGGACATGAACTGCTGGTAAAGGTTTGTGGGGTTGACAGAGATCTTATATTTTTGCAGAAAGGCATTCTTCATCAGGTTCCACGAGGTGATGGATCCCCTCGGAAGATTAATATACCAATAGAAGGCCTCTTCTCCAGATGAATGCGGAAAGAGGCGACATGCGACATCCTCGTGGTCCACTTGCATTTCGGTGATTGTCGTTTCAAATATCTTGATATGCTCTTCAGCTGTCATTTGCATGTCGCATGGATGGAACTTCAAACAAAAGCCCTCTAGATTCTTGGGCATATCATTGTAGACCGCAAAATGTATCGGCGACGGATTATGTGCTAGCCAAGCCATGGAGGGTGGTGGAGGCGGCGCTTGCTGTTGGAAAACAGGGATTTGGGGCTATTAGCAATACAACAACAATATGGGGCTGCCCTTGAGCTATGGTTGTCTTGGCAATGCCTTGGGCTGGAAGGGCCGGGAGAGGAGCGAACCCCTGGCTGCCGGAGGTAGGATGTGCAAATGCTATTTGAAATGGTTGGGTGGAAGATGAAGGCCAGCCAAATGAAGGTGGGGGTGAAATGGAGGCGGATGGAATGGAGGAAAAGGAAGAGGCAGAGCTACTTCCTTGTGCTCGTTTTGACCTCATGGGAGGCTGCAATTCTTCAAATTCTCCCTTGTTTGGTGCTGATCATAGAACTCTCTGAAACCTTTTTGGGGAGAATGATCAGATTCGATCCAGCTTCGCTTTATCCTCTAACTTGGTATCTTCTCCACCTTCGCCCTCCCTCTAGCGCCAGTTCTGTTGATGGTGTTTTTATGCACTTGTCAACATAGGCAGTGTGTAGGTGCACTAGCTCTCTTGAAAGACAATCTCCCACAATCGAATTGTAGAACACTATTCCAAGGTCTCTCAGATGTTAGGTCATGACAGTGCTTAGATACATCAGTAGTTTGATGTGATTTGCTGGAATCACAAGGCGGCCTTACAGAAAATATAAAGTGTGGACATAAAGTATAAAGTTTGATCTTTTAAAAGGAGCCCTTAGGATGAAGGCAGTTATATGTGGGCTGTAGGCTCAAACAGCAATCTTGGACTCCATTTAGTTGTTGGATTTGGCTTTATAATGTGCAATGAACCTTGGTATTATTTAGTTTCTAAAAAAAGGGGGAAAAGAGCGAACGGGAAGAAAAGTTCCTAAGTCTGAAGCTTGCAATGAATAGTGACAATGGGGTTCCTGCAATGGACAATTCCTTAAAACAATATCCCACTTAACCAGGGATTTCACAGTATCATGGAAATTGTGCTATCTTCTAAGAGCTGCAGATATTTCATCCTTCATCCACCACATACATGCATGAATTAAAGATAAATATTTGGGGCAACTTCAAATCAAGTCCAGGTTAACTTTGCACAACTATCTACCTTCAGCAAACAACAAAAAGTATGGACTAAGGGATCATCAACAAAGCAGGAATTTTCACAATCAGCCAACAACATTCCTAAGATTTATCCAAATAAATGAACTAACTAAACAGCAAAGAGACCTAAGTCAAGCATCTAATTATTGGAGGAATGAATCAAATAACATGAGAGAAATCAAGGAAATACACCAAGTCAATGATATTTCTTATAAATTTCTGCAGCATGCCTTTACAACAACTCAACTCTCACTTTTGCAAATGAGGGGAGTGCTCTATTTATAGTTTTTCAAAAGCTAAATAAATGGCCAAGATTCATTACAATTGTGTGGCCAAGATTCACTACAAAATAGGGTTTCACCTATCCCCAAATAGATTTACAATTTAAAAATATTTTTTGTCTCTTCCCTATTTTGTCATCTAGTGGATGACACTATTGCTCTTTCTTCTTGTAGCTAATTGTTGTTTTCTTGGCTATAGCTACTCTTCAGGGAGGTCTTTTTCCTTGGCTGGGCTATCCCCTTGCTCCTCGGAAGCTGCGTGCTCTATATACTTCAGGATGACTACGTGGAGCTTGTCGATCTCAAGGATCTCGCATCTTAATGCCTGATAGCTCCATTCTTTAGCATTCTCTTCCAGCCACCTCCAGTCCTTGTCATACTTCGAGCCTTGATCTCTGAATAGCTCTGATTGGTCAAAGGCGCGGGCAGCAAAACTCAAGAAATCCGTTGTAATTTCTCCGGCTGTCTCGTCCTTCATCTTCTCCTCGAAGTATGGCTTGATCTTTTCTGCATCCATTTGCACTATGGGCATATCATAGCCTGTCATCAACTTGAGTTACTCGGCGCATTCTGCCTGGATCTCCTTGATCCATTCAATATCGGGATCCACTATGTTCTGGATTTGCTCCAACCTCTCCTTCTGATTGATGAGGTCTCTGCACCACACATCCACCAGCCAATGGTCCTCTTTTTTCAACTCTAGCTTCTCTTCCCATGTGTCCTCAGGCATCTGAAGGATGGCTTCAATTCTCGGGAAGGTGGAGTCGTATGTGGCGGAGAAATTAGTGCAAAGCCTCCTCGTGCCCTCGAGGGACTGGATCAGGTCCAAGAACTTATTGGTTGTCCACATAGCCCTACTGATTCCCATGTTTCTGACGTATGTGACCCGTCGGAACCAATCCTCAGTTGTTTTCTCCAAGTTCTTCCTCCTCTCCATCTTATCAATCTGTTCCTTGGAGAGCAACTGCGGTGCTGCTGTGGAGGTGGTGGGCAGGTCATCCACTAAGGACCATTGCTGGATATAATCGGTTAGGGCCGCAACCTGTGCCTTGAGCTCATCTTTGGTAACCTTGTCCTACTTGATTAGGTGTACCACCGTTGCCACCGACTCCTCCAGATGTTCGACCTTCTACTCTCTAGTCGCTGTCCCTAGGTCAATGGTGGAGATATTATAGCTAACGCCCTCCTGGCCAACTGTAGGCATGGCAACTTGCGTTGCTCAGGAGCCGGAAGCGTCCATCGTTATCTTGGAATGGACCTTAGGCTTCTTCTCCTTCTTTGTTGTGGTCAGGGATCGAGCCAAGATGGCTTCTAATCTTGCCCCTGGGTCCTTCAGAACAGGAGTAGTCTTCTCTAGCTGTTTCTCCAACCAATCGGGCATGGCAGATTTATCCTTGGGTGCATCATCGCTACCCTCACCCTTTTCAGTTAGAGGCAAGACTTCTGCCTCCCTTTCCTTTTGGGGCTCTTCCTTTTCTTTGGCAGTTTCTTATTCCTCGTCGGAGTCTTGAATGAATACGAGGCACTTGACAGGCAACTTGGTGGACAATTGTCGGGTGGGACTATCTTCTTTCGCTACCTCCTCTTTCTTTTCTTCAATAGCCTCGGCCTCAGGGCTCTTGACAGCATGGGTCTCAGCCTCGGTGATATCCTTTATCGGCTGCTCCTCTAGCGGCTGCCCCTCTTCTTCCTGCGGTGATCTCTCTGCCTCCTCCCCAACATCCTTTGGCTGCTAAGCCGACTCCTCCTCAAGGTCTTCATCGAAAGTTTGGATAATTTCTTTGGCATCCGAGCCATCCTCTTCATCCCCGCCTTCAAAAGAGCCCATCTCCTCCTCCTCATAAACCACCCTATCGATGGTTGGATGCTCATACTCAAGGTGCTCATGATATTCATCGGCCTCCTCCTCAATAGGCCTCGAGGCTTTCTACTCTTGCTCCTCCAACTCTTTCAAAATCTGCATTGTGGCCTCCATGGCTGGCGGCCCTGTTGGCGGTTGTGAAGGCTGAGCTGTTACGAGGGCTTGGGCGAGGGCTGCTTGGAGTGCGGGGTCCATTAGGATCTGTGAGAGCTTAGGTGGAAGACTCTGCATGTGCCTTGCAAGGGCCTCGGGCATAGTGGCAAGGGGAACAGGTGACCATATTATCGCCAGGGGGAGTGATGTAATGGGCGACATAGCAGTAGAAGAGGAGTCGATGTCAACTATTGGCCCAACCGAGGGTGAGGGAGCAAGATGGAAAGAAATGTCCATTGCTGGCGGGGAAGCGGCAACTGCAGCGAGAGAGGTGGGTGGCACGGGAGGGGCAGGGAGAAGCAAGGTAGGCTGCAATTCTATCGTAGCCACTATCTGTTTGAGCCTTTTAGGAGATGAGCCTCCTGTTTCTTTCGTTGCCTACTCTTTGGGGTCTGCAGACTGTGCTGTCTCTATTCCTTTTCTCTTTTGAGACCTGGTGATGGGGGGAGACTTGGAAGTCTCACCAGCAGATGTGGTGGCGGCAACGTCCTCCGTGACGCTTGGATCGCTCTTGAGTGCCTCATATGTTAGGACCACTCCTTGTTTTTTTAGTTGCGCCACCTACCCGTCGACGCACTCCTTAGTGCGAGTTATGATCAGCCGGGTGATTGTGTGTAGGTCGTCGACCTCTTTCTCATCCCAGTCAATAGACAGTATTGGCAAGTTAGCAACTGCAAGGTACCTCGGGTGCATTATTGTGGACTCGTCTTCCTCGAGCTGGTCCGGCACCTGGAATAGTTGCACTCTTCTTAGAAATAATACTGTCATGCGCATGTAGTGCCTTGCGCAGACCTCCCTGTCATCTTGGCAGTCATCCCATAAATCCTCAATGTGGTATTGGTGGGCATAGGCCGGCCCTAGTGCCTTCCTAACATGGCCATGTGGGTCCATCCGCGGGCGGGCTGTGTACCAGTCGAAATTGTATTCCTTGAGCTCCTTTTCGGAATTGCTGGCACATTGAGATGTCTGCAGTCAATACAGGCCCTGGCTGAGGGTCATGGGATAGGGGATCCCTGCTACGTGCTTGTTGCCAAAGAATGTCTGGATGTGTTGGAGCTGCTGGGAAAGCTTTAGGAGAATGATCCTATCGTTTGGATACCGTGGCAATCTGTTTGGCCACTCCATGAATCGCTGGGCCCGAATGTAGGTGAACTTAGGGAACTGGATAAATAGGAAGGCATACTCCTTTAGGAGTGCCCTGGCGCTGTGGGAGACCCTCCTCTCGAAGTCTCTGACGATCAATCTAATGATGTGGCCAGTAAAGGCATCATTGACCCGGCAGTACTCCTTCTTGAAGTTGCGGTATTGGAGTTGAGGGTACTTGTCAAATGGCTTGAGCCCTCGCCTGTGCCCCTGATCTAGCACCACAAATAATCCACTATATTGTCTTTGACCTGCCAGGGAGTATACCAGGTAAGAGGTCATGTAAAACTTGGAGCTCTTCTTGACGTTGACAAACTGCTCATGGAAGTAGTTGTTGATGATGCCTCCCCAGTCGAATGAGGTTTTGGTGTTAACGTCCTCATTCCCTCGCAGGATCTGCTTAATGTAATATGCCATCCACTCTTGGAAGTAGGTGGCTGTCGGGAGACCCATGGCCCTACTCAGCATAGTTACCAGGTCGTGATAGTCTTCGTGGAAGTCGCTATGGAACAGCTCGTGGGGAACCTTCGCAGCGCTGCCCCGTTTCTCCTTAAGCCAGTAGAGGTTGATTGATTTCTTGCACCCTAATGGATTGGCATCCCACGCCGCCTGGCATTGCTTTAACGTGGGGACCTCCATATGTGGGAACGTGGGGATGTCGAATGTTTTAGCAATCCCTTCTGGCGACATGTCCGCAAGGATGTTTCCCTCTTTGTCCACGATTGTTTTGGTGTCCGCTTGGTAGGCTTCTCGGCAGGCCATTACTAGTTCAGGTGCCACAAGAGAGGGAGGGAAGCCGGCAGCTTTGGCGATTCCACTCTGCCTTATTAGTTTGGCGTTCTTTGTAGTAGGGTTGACCTTGACCCTCTGGGTGAACTCATCTATGTCCACTTGGCTGATGTTGGTATCCAAGATCTCCTTCCAGTTTGTTGAGACCTTTGACTGGAGCGGCCTACACTGAAATTGAAACTTCATCTGATATTTATCTTCTTTTCCCTGAGCGACCCTCCCGGATTTCTTTCCCTTATCCTTTTCGGCGGAGGCCCCTGAAGTTCCTGCAGCCGATTCCATATATTCTGCAAGCAAAGGGAAAAGTTAGTGCAACAAAACATCAAAAGTGTTCATGTTAGTGCATATTTTGAGCATAACATCTAAATAATCATTCAAATATATCATAAATTTTATCCTTAAATGGTATCGATCTTTGTTTTAGGGTATTTGGACAATCCAGGCCCGGAGGGCCGGACTTCCCTGGCAGGAATGCTGTCTAGAAGGGAGAATGCAACCGAAAGCTCCCAGAGACCTTCCTTGGTCATATTTTTGTGTTTTAAGAGGCCCATGATGGAGAACAGCATGATTTAGGACATGGGTCAAAGTCAGATTGTGGTTTAGAGCTTGCTTGGATCGATTCGAGGGGCATCGGAGATTTCAAGCCGGGAAGCTGCCAGAAGGCGGTCGTTGGCGATGGCAGACAGTGGGCAAAAATCTGGCCGAGGAAGTCCGATGTCGGATGTCTGAGGGCCAGGGCCCGGTATGCCAAACGATGGCCGGCATGAGGTTATGGTTCGGGTTCGGCGGCATTTGACCAAGCAGGACCCGGCGGCCGGGGCACCGAGACGTGTCAGCCGCCGTGAGGTTTCTACCGACTTCGGGCGATGGCTACGGCGAGCGGGAGCCCGGGACCCGAAGGGCGGGAGACCGGTTGGGGTCCTCCGTGGAGGACAGCGGGACCGTCACAGAGTTCTGGGAACGGAACTCCAGACGGCCGGGCCCGGGAGGTCCCATGGCAGCGAGGGGTCAGGCACGGTCAGATGTCAGACAAAACGCCGGGGCCCGGAGACGGGGCGGACAGGGCGAGGTGCGCCAAGCGGCAGGCAAGAGACAGTCTTCTGAATATGGAAGTTCGGAAGCCGGAGCCTGGGGAAGTGAGGGCCGCCTGAACGGAAAACAATGCCCGACGACGGAGCGGAAGGCGGACCCCGGGGGCCGGAAAGCACCGACGTCGGCGACCAGAGAGTGCAAACGGGGATGGCCTACCTCGAAAGTGCGCAGTGGGGTGATGTGGGATCCACCGGGGGCCAACGGAGTGAAGTTGATGGCGACGGTCGTGACGCTGTTCTTCGCGGTGGGCTCTGGATGCCTGGCTCTACAATTCGCTTCACTCGGATTGTGAAAATGACATTGGCGGGTTGGGCATTTTATACCCCAACCGCCATTAGTGCCCGCATTAATTGCTGGTATGGCCGTGCCAAAAGTTGGTGGATTTGAAATTTAGGTCGGCGGTGGCAGCGGAGACTCCGGAACCCGTCGGCCGAGAGGACGCGAGGCGACGGCCGCCACAAGATTTTGCGTTGATCGGGTGACGGCGGCGAGGAGGTTCCCGAGGCCCGATTTTCGGAAAGATGCGGAGCGATGGCCGCCGTTTGATTTTCGACACCTTTGAACCACCACGGCAGAGAGAGGGTCAGGGCCCAGATGGCGGGAGGCTAGAAGGAACTCGCCTGCGAAGGTTTCTTCGTGTTGCTTGACAGCAGCGGCGAGAAGCTCGGGGCCCGAGGGGCGGGCGGCCGCCGGGGGCTCGCCGTCGCAGACGGCGAGCCCGGGACGGATGTCCGGAGGCGGACTTCCAGGGCATGGGGCCCGAAGAGCCAGGCACCGCCAGGAAAACTCGCGCAAATTTCAGCTAGCGAGTGGCAGGGCGGAGCCCGATGGGCGAGCGGATGCCCGGCGAACACCGCAAAGGCCGGCAAATGCAAAGGGGAAGGCTGATAAGGGAACCCCGGAGGCTCGGGCCCGAAGGGGCCTAGGGCCGCCCCAGAGCCCAAAATGCCAGAGGTAACCTGCGAGGCCCCGAAGGGCAATAAAAGACCAAAAGCAGAGGCATGGTCGATTTGTGATGAAACCTTGTCGACCATGCGGAACATCAAAAAAAGAGGGGCACACAAAACGAGGCAGCTTTGAAAGACCCGACAAGGCGAAAGAAAAGAGGGTCCCCTTTCCGAACGGGGCGTGTGTGCTAAGGGCACAACAAGTATGTTGTAACATAAACTGATCAAAGCTTTGTATCATCGAATTAGCAATTTTCTTGATACTTATGACTGTTTTTCAATCTAGAATTTGTGGCAGCTTTAATTTCCATCAATGACTGGGGGCTTTTTATGGCATTTTTTTTCCATCTATGTGAAACATGATTTCCATGTGCTTTCCTCAATTTCAACCTATCTTCAATAATGACATGTTTATTTTTTGCAAGCTGTACATGCACTTTAATGGTGGGATATGGTTTTAGCTGCAATTTTGTTTTTGTTTTTGATATCCTTTAAGTTCTCAGACATCATTTTTTATTTTCCTAGTTTTTGATTTATCTTTTTGGGAGCTTCATTTCTGCGGTGTTTGACTAGATTTTTAGCAGCATTGCTAATACATATTATCACCTAATAAGGTTATATTTTCATTTTCCACACCCAGGCTCACAACTTTGACTAGTTCCTTTATTTTTCACACTTATTGTAGTGTTGGAAAGGTTTTTGAGATCTCTTCTAACAATTTTTTTTTTTTCTATATTTTTCTTTAGGTACATTATATTCATTCTTTTTGCTTTCACATTTTTAGTTGATTACTTGGACATTTGGCACTTTGAAACCTTTATTTTAAAAGGGATTACTTATTTTGAAGTGTTCTATATGTATTTCCAAAAAAAATCCTTTTGGGATATCGTAGGAATCTTTTAAATGCACTTTTAAATCCACCAAATATTGCACTTTGTCATGATTAAGTTCAAGCATTAAATAGGAACCTTAGGACCACACCCAACCACAACAAAGTCAATAATCCCAATAACTCAAGGTGGGTGCTACCAACTTCCCCTTGAACTGTAGGCCTCAACAATTTAAAATCTCAAGGGCTAATGATAGAAAGTAAAAATCAACATTGAGGATAGAGATTGTTAGGGCCTCACATCCACTATCCTATCAAGGGTTCACAATCTTGTTGATCTTTGCATTTTCCCCACTTTTACATACCAATGGGCACATGAAAAATATTACATATGTGGCAATCCAAAACCAAAATGAGGACTACTTCCATGCACTATCAATTATAAAGAATCAATTATTCCATTGCAAGCATACCAAAATTCTCTTGCTTATGATATTAATTTAAAATAATTGACTATCCCATTGCAAGTATTGCCAAAGTGCTCCTACACTTCAATGTAAAACGAGGATTGTAATGTATGTTCCAATCAATTCTACTCAACTGTTTAAACAAGAAAAATTATTTCAAAAAAATATCTCTAAAATCTTATCAATCTACTTCACATTAGAAAAATTACTTTCACTTACACATTGATATTGTTAATCTCGTTGCATAATCGGTTGTGACTACAAGTTATATCAGAATTTGATAAGTGATCTAGGATTAAGTGATTCCTTCCTCTAATCAAGTTGCGCAGACTCCAAAGAATATTCCAGCATATTGCTATGCATATCTTGCATTTGAAATTTCACCCTTCAATAGGGTAACCTCAAATAATAGAATTAGAACAAATTTTGGAAAAAAAATTCCCACTCAACAAATTTGTCAATGCACATCAACACAGTAGGTACAATGGGTCACTTAGGCTCGGCAAAAACCCAAGTTTCCACTCTTGCATCATACAACAAATTCAATTGGCATCATTACATCCAACGGCATCATGAATTATCCAAGTGTATTCATAAGATGCAACTATAGTAATATTTCCAAGCCCCATTTCATGTTTCATGATCTAAGGTACTTCCAATTACTATTCCAAGGTTTTGTAAGTTCTCCATTATCACCAATCCATCCGCACAAAAATCACACACATTTCCAATGGCACCAAATAGTCTATGCAAATCAAACACGATATCAACCAAGTTGCACCAAACCTACTATGATCTCATCATCCACTTTGGCAAGGTTCTAGACATCTAGAAACCAAACCACTAAGGTCAACTCAAAAGCCTAGTACCTATGAGTGCCAACAATGTTTTGGCCTTCCTCTTTAAAGGGGTAGAGACCTACTATAACTGAGGGGTTACCCTCACAAGTTCAAGGGGAAGGGCTCTTGTAAGATGCAAGGCAATGTCTCACATGATAGATTCAATCATTACAATTAATCTCATTTAGATCAACTGTCAAGGGGGGGAGAATTACGTGGAATATCAATTGCATAAAATTTCATAATATTTCCTTAGTCTTTACAATTTTGTACATATAACATTTTTACTTTCAAATTTTGTAGCTTGGACATGCTAGTGAAAGATAAATAGGAATACATCTCCCTAAGTGTACGATATGTACCAAATGCACTAAAATAAAGTATTTTTTTTTCGGCTAGTGTTCATCAATCTTTGTTTATTGTTAATATTTCTTCCACATGTATTACATGTCTAGATTATCATTGTTTAGAGTGATGTCCCCCACATGTCTCCTAGGGTCCAGACCAAGATGTGAGAAGAAAGTATGCAATAAAGGATTATCCATTGATATTATTATTTGAAAAACATTCCCTAAGAATCATCACAAAACATACTATCATATTTGATGCAAATTAAAGTAATTAATTAAAGAAAATCTATCGATAGAGGTGCTTATAAATCAGCCTATCATATCAGGGAAATGATTTATAACTCATAGAAGGCACTTGAACCAAGGTCAAAAATAGCTTGGAAGTTATGATTTGTGTGTGGCTGGTTTACTCTGTTTATCTATAACTATACCTGTAGATGTTGAAATCTGCATTCGCTCAAAACAAACAACACACATTAGCATGGTTAGTTTAAAACAAAGAAAATAACATCTCTATGGAATAATAAATTTTGTTAATCACACAATAAAATGAAACAGTGGAAACCAAATAAAAGCATATAAAAACATGAAATTAATCCTATCCCATAGTGGATTGGTGCTATTGTAGAAAATAGCCCTTTCCCAATCCTTGCCTAAGCTAAATGATATGATGCTATGAAGATGGTGGAGTAAGATGGGAAAAATCAGTTCTCAAGGAGAGTGACTTTGCATATGATTTGAGGATGAAATTGTGGAGGATTTACTTGAGGATGAAGCCTCTATTTGTAGATTTTCAAATGCTTAGTGTTGAAGAGGGACCACTGTGGGACTAAGAAACAGGCCAATGAAAAGAGGCCACTTGTCATCATGTGAGTGGTTGATGCATGTGCAAGATTTGGGAAATGTGCCCAAGAGGGGGAAATTTCAAATTCAAATTTGAGAGTAAATGCTGAGTGGAGGACATGTAAGAGTTTATTAATGCAATGTTGGAGGGACAAATCAACTTGTCATATTTTTCAAACTTGAGGGAATATTCCCCATAAATGCCATCTTGAGTGAAAATGTTGATTTAATAAATCAATAAATTGATTTATTGGTGCAAGTGGCAAAATCTAGAGAATGCAAGTGGTTCTAGGATTAGCATTTAATCATGGTTAGATTAGTTTAATGATTATTAGGATGATTTGACCAATTTGACTTGATTTAGGGATTTAAATCAAATCAAAGGGAGATGAATGATGATTTGAGTTTTAATTAAATAAATGATTGATTTATTTAATCAAAGAGGGAATGATAGGCTTAAATTAAATAAAGTTAATTTATTCAATTTAAGTGAATGACCTTAGGAGATTGAATTAAATGAACCTAATTTACCCTGATGAATGGACGAGTGTGAATTTTATCTAATGCATAATGTTAATTTTGCATGTCTACATTTTGCCCCTCTTTGAAGCAATGTACTTGTTGCGTTGGTTCAAAGAATAATCTTACCACGATCAAAATTCAAAAAAAAATTGATTTTTTCGGATGCCCCAGCGGAAAGAAGTACACTAGTACATTGCCCCCTTGAGAGATCGAGCAAAAAGATTTGATTTGAGGGTCGATCTCAGGATAAAGAGGTTCAAAATGGATGGTTATGGATGATGATGCAAATGAGATGGTTTTAAGATGCTTAGAATAACAAATCTATATTATTTTAAACAACTTAAATGATGATATGATGTGATGATGGATGAGATGGATGATGTGATATGCTATGATTATGCAATGGATGATTTATGCAAACGCTTAGACTAACAGATCTATATTATGATGATGATGCAAATGCAATGCATGTGAAATGATCGATGTTTCCTATTATGTATGATATGAATGATATGTGGTATCCTAACAGTTTTCTGGATGCAAGATGGATTCATGATGGATGCATTGGTGATGTTATGCTAGCGCAGAAAAGAGATGATGACAAGAGGATCCAACAAGTCCATGATCTGACGAGACTTTATTAGAGATGATGATGATGATAGATGATGATGATTTGCTTATCAAGGATTGGGATTTTAAAAGGGCTACTTACCTTATGTTTGATAACACACATAGGCATAATGCATCAAGGTAAAAGAACCAGGATGGCATTGTACCTAGTGCGATGGACTTTGACTCAAAACAGATAGGAGTATTCTTGTTCACACTTGACATATGGAAACCTTGCTAGGACATACCTAACAAAGCAAGTATTTGCCAAGTTATTTTACAAGGACGTCCAACAAGCACAGCAGACAAAAAGATAATGATCGTTGCCCCATTCCTATCTCTCTAAATCCTTCGTTCATATATTATCGAGAGGTCCTTAGAATGAGCGCAATAAGATAAATAAAAAAGAAAAGATCAAGTACGCAAACAAGCCAATGTTCTTCATATCTCTAGCCAAAGGGATTTGTTTTGATAGGATAAGAATCCAAGGTGATATCCAAAATGATGCCCATTGTCGGAACGATATATCCTAGGACATGCATTGTATAGGATGATGATGGTTTTGATAAGTTGATTGATAGGCTGTTGATATAAAGTTGACTGACATGTTTGAGAATGATCAAGAGTTTGACTTTGTTTTAAAGGTTTGTTGTTTCGGTTTTGATTTTACAATTGAAGCTTGCTTTTTCTGCCTACTATGATTGTTTATGTTTGCGTTGCCAAATGATGAAGGTGATGATCAGTTTATTATGGATGATTGATTATTGTGGGTGAAAGCGAGATGAGGCGGATGGATTTTTGCAAATATTTGGATTTTTTTGACGTTTTAAAATGTTTTGAGGCTGTTTCTGGTGTTTTTGGATTTTTCAAATGTTTTTATTTTTTATTTTTCAAATGTTTTTGGATTTTCTGAGATTTTACGAATGTTTTTTTTGGATTTTGTGTTTTTTTGAATGTTTTTTGATTTTGATGTGATTTTAATTGTTTTTGGATTTTGATGTCTCGAGGGCTAATCAAATATGTAGCCTTGCCTACGTTTAAGCTCAGAGACGACGTAGTTCAAATGCCATGTTTTTGATGTTTTTTTTATTTTTTGAGTGTTTTTGGATTTTGATATGTTTTGGATGTTTTTGGGTTTTTTGCATGATTTTGACGATTAGGATATGGACATGTGTGATGATATCAGTGCTCTGTTTAGGATTTTATTCAAAACCAAGCTAAGGTTGATTGATTGGATCGATGGATTGATGATGATGATCACATTGTTGAGGATACACAACAATGCAAGGATTGGATTGATCAGGATTGATTAGGATTGATGATGATAACATTGTTGAGGATGCACAACAATGCAAGGATAGTGTTAAGCAACACAATGATCAGGAAGGATATCCCAAGATTATGGATTGAATGGATTCGATTGATCAGGATTGATGAAGCTTGATTTGGAACAAAAGTTGTTCGAATGATTTCACGTGATGCTTGAAGTGTAAATTAGATGCGACTGATATCGATCGTTTGGATCAATTTTTGATGAAAGATGAAGCTTGATAAGGGATTTTTTTTTGTCAAAATATGCCATGGGCTAGTGATTTGGATTTTTTGATCACAAATGCTTTGACCAATTTGGTTTTACATTTGCCAATGCTCGGATCGCCACATAAGTTGGAGGATATATATCAAGATTTATTCCTGAAGCAAGATGTAAATATCTGCCCCCAGTGTCTAGCAATGTATGGAATGTTATGGATGGATGGTCGGATAGGTGTATGGACAGATGGATATGAAAAGCACTCAAAGGATGCCAAGGATTATCTTGTGAGAAGATACAATGTTCGGATAAAGAATGCTCATTTGGATATGGCTCAGATAATGTTACATAGGATAAGATCAATGAAAACGGCCTATGTCAAGATGTTTACCATAAGCAAGCGTAAAGTGTGCCCCAAACTTTCATCAAGATCGGGATAACTCGGACGATGGATGTAGATGGATAAAGATGGATTGGATCAATGGTTTATGGATGAAATGGATTTATTATGGCTGAGATGGATGGAATGCTCGATTTATTACGGATGGGATGAGATGCTTTCACCTGAAGTGGTGCACGTAGATGCTCAATTCTACACATGATGCCTATTTGCCAAGTTTTCATCATGATCCTGCCCAAAGTGCCGCACATGTGATTTTCACTAGAGGATAATTTTTCTCTTTACTGTTTTCAATCCTTTTTCTATTTTTTTTGGATTTTTTTCTTTTTTCATTTCTTTTGGTTTTTCTGAAAGATTTATGCTGACCCACCTAGTGGTGTCGATGTAGATTCCCCTATCATAATATGGCATCGATATCCTACTTGAA
This sequence comes from Sequoia sempervirens, assembly GCA_007258455.2. Taxonomy (NCBI): domain Eukaryota; kingdom Viridiplantae; phylum Streptophyta; class Pinopsida; order Cupressales; family Cupressaceae; genus Sequoia; species Sequoia sempervirens. Next base: position 44,939 of record VDFB02296563.1, on the reverse strand, counting down.
GAAGTTGCTTTGCTAAGATACGTGCACTTGAATGCAACTTTTGAGATTCTTGATCTGCTTCGTCGATACCGGAGTTGACTTTGTCTTGGTGTGTACATCATGATAGAGTGTCATCTGAATCCCTATGATGAAGGTTCATTGCCAATACATGGTCAATGTGAGAACTAGATATCATGTGTGGAGGCGTGGACGGAGTGTGTTTAGGGATAGGAGATGGATTGGTTGACAGCATGGAATCTTTGACTCTCCAAACTCTGGAAGATGAGCAATAATGGGTGGATATGAAAGTGTGCGTTGAATTAGGACCAACTGCTTGATACACTTTGTACGTTGCTTGAAAAGCGTATTTTTTCTTTTGTGGACATCTTTGATGGATATTTTTCCCTTTTTTTATTTTGCCCCATAGTTTTATTGACTGATGGAGTTTGATAGGGATGATCTTTCTTTGTATTCTTTGGTATCCATTTTTATTTGATTTGTCCATTATGCTTCTCAGCTTCTTTTGCTTTGATAACGTTCTTTAAGCTTTGATTCAAATATTTCTTTTGACGTTGGTCCCAATTTGTGGATGGGGTGATGGGTGGATAAAGATTCATGACATTGCTGGTTGGAGTATTGACATCAGTTTCATCATAAGGATTCTTTGTGCTCCCTATGTTGACATTTGCTTGAGATGAAGTTGCCCCCAGTATTGTGGAAGTAGTACCTTCATGCCTTGATTCTCCTTGTTATGAGATGTCTTGTTCAGTAAACATGCTCTAAAAAATGACCACTGTAGGTGACGTTGTTTCAATTTGTTGCTCTGCTAACTCTGAAATATCTTGTTCTATCTGACCTAATTCATTGAGTGGATAATGCTGGATATCTTCATACATGTTGTCCTCAGTCCAAATTCGGGGTATACTTGATCCTGATGTTGACAGCTCGGTTTGACTGTAGGAATTAGTAACTTGCTCTTTTTGTGTAATAATGTTAGGATTAAAATAATCTTGATCTTAATGCAGTTCATCTATGTGTCCATTCACTGAAAGCATCTCATGGGTAGATGGAGGAGTATGTGCTATATGGATGTGATCATCATTTGCGACATCTTGTATCGATAAGAGAGTGTCCATTAGATCATTGTAGTATCTTTGAGACACAAATTCTTGATCCTAATTAATTTTGGGGTTGCTTTCAACGTGCTTTAGATCAAGCTCTTGACATGGGTCAGTTTCAAAGGGTGGATTGCTTACAAATGGTTCTTGGATGTCATCATTAGACATGGTAAGTGATTCAATATCCTCAAGTGTCGAGTTTAGGGTTCCTTTAGTATCTGTAACCATGAGGTCGAAGGATGTCAATATTTCTTGGAAAGGACCATTGCTAGACCTTGGTGAAAGATTTTGATCATGCTTTGGAATAAATTCTTGAGATATGTCCCCTAACTCATAAGGTGATGTAGAGACATTTTCAACATGATCATTAGTCGATGCTTCATTGGATGAGGCGAACACATCTTTACTGATGAGAAATGATCTTGATCATTGTTTTCAACAATTTTGGTGGAGGCATTTCCAATGCCTTCACCAATGGTTGAATGGTCATCGTTATCCCCAATAGCTATCATTTTTCGTGTTTGTGATTGTGTTTGTTGGGTAGCTTGAGAGGCTTGGGCAACTTGAGAGGCTTGTTGCATTTTTTGAGCTTGTGTTGCTTGTTGTGTGGCTAGATATTGTTGGAATCCCCTTTGAAAAGTAGCTTGTAATTCTACGTTGTATTGGCTTGATGTGGTGGACGTTGGTGGTGGTGGGGGTGGTGGTGGATTTGGAATCATGTTGGATATAGTGACAAGTGTTTGAGATACGCTCGGAGCGATCATGGTAGTGAGGGGTTGAGATGTGATGGGTGTGAGAGTGGTGGTTGGAATGATTGAAGGGATAGTGATGGTTGGAATAACTAAGGTGATAGGTCCTTGGGAGACCATATTTTGATTTGTCAGGATTGATGCAGTCATTTGATTACATACCATATGTTGGTGCGATGTCAATGGTATATCCAAAGGATTTGATGTGATGACTTGATTGGTGTTAGGTGGATTGATTTGGATGGAGTGATTGGTGCTAGGTAAAGGGGGAAGCCCTAAACCAAGGAATGATGTTGATATGGGTAATGGTGGTGGAGATGTCTCTTAGCACAATAACTCAACTATTTTGGTAAGTGCAGCAATTTGATCTCGCCAGATTTGATCTTGATTTCGATCTTGACTCCCTTGATATAGTTGATTTGGCTTTTATTTAATCAAATTTGGAGTGTGTACTTGTGTTTCATTTTGGACAATGTTTTGATTTGGAATGATCAAATTTGGCATTATGGGTTGAAATTGAACATTGTTGATGTTGCGAATATTCATATGATTTGCAAATGTATCCATCCCAAAGTTTGCTGGATTCATGTTTTGAAAACTTGTGCTTGGTACATTCTCATTGGGCTTGTAGGGATTTGGTGGGATGACGTTGTTCATTTGAAGGTTCATGCATTGATTGTTCAGTTGACAGACTTGTAGGTTTGGACTTAGATCTACCATCGGGAAATGTGTTCCAATCTTTGATTTGGGAATACTCACACTTGTTGTGCCATTGACATTTGTAGAAGGTAATGATCCCATGTATGGATTGTATAAGTGTGAGTTTTGATAATCAATCGACATTGTAAGGCTTTGAATGTTCAATTGATTTGGATTACTCATGATGTATGGATCAAGTTTATATTCCATGTTCTTCTTGTGTTTTGACCTTGTTGCAAAAGTGACCTCTAAGGTTCTTAGGACTAATAATGAGATGAAGGATGAAAAGTGGTAAATGATATGAGTGTTGAATGTTTAGGGTCTTTGGATCAATGCTAGACTTAGGGTTTGATTTTGATTGGTTTGATTTGGATAATGAACTTGTAAACCCTAAGATGTTAGATGTTATCTTAGGATGAACTTGTTCAAAGGATTGCTGATTTAACTAGAGGTATGAGAAAGGATGCATTCCCATACACCTAACTAAACAAGGTGTTTTTTTGGTTTGATGATTTACCCAAGTCTAGAATGATGTTTCCAAAAGCTCTAAAGTTGTTTGGGGGATGAAGATGATAAATTTTTGGATGGATGAGGTGTTTGATTTTGAGCCTAAATGAATCTAGGAAGGACTTGTTTAATAGGCCAAGATAGTGAAGAACATGCCTTTCTCTAAGAGTAATTCAAAATCAAAAGACCAATGTTTGCATGAAAACTATATGACCAAAAGATGCCAAGCACATGTGTGGGGTCCAATTGATCCAATCTTTGCTTAATGGATTCTTTTAACCACAAACACACTCTTGATTAGATTTTGAATCTAGATGTCTAATGTCTCAACTTTCCCCTTATCCCGCAAAGTGTGTTATGCGGAAACCAAGGAAATTTGAGGCAAAAGTTACCTATTGTTGACCTTAGTAGGAGAAAATTGAGATGAAATCCAAATTTTTAGAAGCCTCTAAGGATACGAATCCCAAGGGCAAGCAATAACATGTGAATTTTTTCAAGGATATTTGCCTCTCCTAAAGGGTTTGCAATTTTGATGATTCATTGAATGTTGGTTTGCAAATGTTTTCGAATAAAGCACTGTGTTTTCAAACAAAGAATAAGTACAAACCCTATGGATGTGCAAGACAATATTTGTTGGATTCCCACTTGGACAAGTCCAGCTACGCTTTTCTTTAGCGAATGGTTAGATGCTTGACCCCACTGGCTCCCCTCCACGGCTCATTAACGTCAATCGGCGCAGCCAAGCATCAACACCCATGAAACTCCCATGGCATGTTTTACATTTCTACTAAAGACCGTAAAAGTGTGGGGTAGCTTCAGAACGACCGTTCTTGCACCAACAAATAGATTAAGGATTTTGGAAAATTCTAACACATGGGTTTTAGTAAGGACTTTCCGTTCGTAGGAGTTGACCCAACGTGGCAAGAGTCCCCTTTCGGATCCATCTTGTAGGAGTCAACCATGTGATATTGGTGTTTCTTCCAATATCCACATTTATATCCCAGCTAGAAATACTCTTGGCTTTAGAGTGTTACCAGTTGAGTCATTCCTTTGGTGAGTACTTTTTCCCCAAGGCAAGCCCTCTAGGATAAACAAAAGCAAGCAAAGACACAATCCGTAACTCGATCAATCTTTGATAGCTCAAAGAAAGAGAATATACGTGATGATGCTCTACTCACACTCGCACAAGATGTTCAATTTTAAACCCAAATCAAAGTGTGTATGGGAAATTATTTACGCAAATTAATGTCACCAAAATCATTTTGATTCTCAAGATTTCCGTGAGGCATGAGAGAAGCGCATACATCTTTTGATGATATACTTTGTGTAAATAATTACAAAACAATAAAAGCACACCTTCGTTTTATCCTTCAAAGCAATGATTTGATTCGTTTTAATCACCAAAGGAAAGATGAAGTTGATTTGTTCAATTTTAGCCCAAATTGGAATCTAGTAGGTGTCTAAGTTTCAATTTTAACCCTTTTGCAAAAAATCAAAGTGTTTTTCTTTAGAGCCTCAAAAGTGTAAGTTGATTTAAAACAGAAAACTAAGGTGTATAATGTAAGCTTTAAGCATTAAAAAATGCTTTGTGTATTTTCAAGTTTCAACGCCTAATTTTCTTTGACTCCAATCTTGCTTGCTTTCCTTTGACTCCAACCTTGCTTGATTTCGTTTGACTCCAATGCTTGATTAACCTACAAATATCACAAAACCACAAAAAATAAGATTCATTTCAATAACATCTTAACATAAATAAACAAAATTTCAAACATAATGAATTTCAAAACAAGTGTTTGAAAGATAGAAACAAAATAGTTTGAAAATTACTATAGAAAAAAATAACTTGTTAACCATTTGCCTCTTAAACCTACTTTCAGCCTGCAAATGTCTTCAAATCAGTTTTAAAATGGTTTTATGTCTTGTAAGTAAATTTAAAGAAAAAAAATTACTTCCCTTATAAATGTTGCTCCTTCTTGTCACATAACAAAGTCTTCTTAGCCAGTGATATATTTTGAAACAAATACAATATCACCCAATAAATGCATATCTTCAGCAATTAAATTATTTCTAAATCTGCCCTCCAATATCTTTTAGATTTTTCAATGTTGATGAGGATTCAATGATGATGGGTGGTATCTATACCTCATTACTGTGATTTTCACTAGCCTATTGTGATTCGGAAATAAAATCCCCTCATAGTGTCAATGAAAAAATGGCAATCCTATACTTAAATAGACAATGTCAGAGCATTAAAAAGAGAGCAGACTTCAAATCTTTAAAGAAAACTATGAGGATCCCAGCGACCACATGTTGGATGTTGTGTTTGATACGATTTCCTGCATTCACACATGAGTTAATGATGACAAGAAGCAAACTTTATGGCAGCAGGAAAATACATCGCTTTCAATGGCCTATCAAATCTGCTTTACTTAGTACCCACGGCACATAAATAACAGTAGGTTCACAAAGTTTTAAATGTAGGAAACTCTGTTTAATTCTTGACACAGCTCGCTATTCAGCCAATCCTGCATTCTTGACAACATTCAAATTGGTGCTAAGTCTTTAAAAGCTACAGACTATTAAGGATGTTGACTGTGTACCAATAGCACAATAAAATGAGCTTGCAAACTAGATATAGGTTAAGAAATGATGATCCTCTCTTAGTTGCAATTTATGACTCTGTACAGCCACCGCATTCACTTCATTAATTAAGATAATATGATTTAAACAGTCAAAAGAGGAACAAAATTAGACGCATCTATGGAACTGACAAATTGGCTTCGACCATTGATTACATTATAATATACATTCTGACATGTTTTTCTTTTACTGATTCCTCGTAATATTATAATATACTTTCTGACATGTTTTTCTTTTCGTTACGTCAGAGTGACTACATAATCCTTCAAACAATAGCAAAACTCAACTACTGCATATGACTATTAAGAAATCCGACAATACGTATTCTCCCCATTCTTTTAGTATCATTGAAATTTTTTCTGTTCTCTGTTGTTGAATAATGTGAAATTGTTAAAACCTTATTGGACTAATAAATAGATTAACCTGAAGTGCTAGAAAATTTCCAAAAGAGGAAAATTTATTGCATTGTTCGTATTCAACTTAGTTATTTTGGAGTTGGACATTGACTGATATGGTCGATACTTTATATTTTTTCCTTCAAGAAATCTCTTATATAATTGTGTTATTCTTTATAATATTTAAAGTTATAATTTTTTTATTTTTTCTAGCATATTATATTAATGTAGGATATTAATCTAAAATTTCTTAATAAATCATAAATCATATTGTATTAAAAACTAAAATAAAGAATCTTATTAAATAAGGATTCATGTTTATAGTTTATTATATTATGGATCAACATTGACTCTTTAGCTTATATTACAATTATTATGTGAGAATAAAAAATATATAAATGAGATTATGGATTGTAAATTATGTACAAATGGTGTTGTAATTTTAAAGGATAAATTCAGTGTAGAGGACAGATTCACATAACCTTCATGAAGGAAGGAGAAACTTGAGATTTGATCTCATGGCCACTAAAAAAGATTAAAACCAAAATATTTGTTGGTCTAGATCATTAAACTAAGGAAGTATTTTGATTTAAATCCATACAACACCATGAACATATGAAGTCTACCACCATGAAGTTGGAAGAGAATGCAAAGGACAATCAATGAATGCAAGATAAATGATATGCTTTAATTCCAATTCTTATGTTTACAAATGCACTTGAAATGAAACTGAATTAAACTATATCTAATGAAATAAATGAAACAAAAACTCAGCAAACTAAAATAGAGATTTGATCACAACAAATAGAAGCACAAAAATGAAGTTTTAAATGCTGTAAAATTCATATCCAAACTTGAATTGGGACTAAATCGCCCAGGTGAGTGAATGAGTCCCTGTTAAGGTTTCTAGAAGGTTCAAATATTAAAAAACAGAGAGAACAGAATTCCAAAAAGTCTAGTAAAATTACCTGTGCAGGGACTACAATGTTCTCCAAATCATAAATTCAAGGGTCCAAAGGTCGGGTTCACCAAAATGAGCCAAAGGAAATAAGGTGTCCACCTTTTGGGAGATGGAACTTGGGGACCTATTTTGCACTTTAGCTCATTAGGATACAAAGATCTCTCAACCAAGTTACTCAATTTTGGGAAGGACTAGGGGGTTTACTTGTGTTATTAAATGGGGGTTCATCATTAAAATGAAGTTTCAAATGAGAAATGCAAACACTCATGCACAAAACCCTAGAAACTTCAAAGCATTAAATCATATTGAAAAAATAGAATGAAACAGAAGGGTACCTAGAAGAACGATGGAATCCAAGTGAGGTATGCAACACTAAAATTCTGATTTTTGAAGTGTATTGTGACTCATACGCCAAGTAGGGTGATTTAGTACTACTACACGAATCTGGGCAGTGGAATCTTCCAGTGACTATTTAGGATCTACAAAAACATGCCAAAAAGGTTGTACTAGGACGCATATGCCTAGAGGGGCGATTTAGTCCTAGTATTAGGGTTTGATTGATATTTTTGTAGCCTCTAGTGATCTTTTGTAGCTTTTTTCTTGTCTGATCTTCAAGTCTGAAATACTAAATTCTGGTCTGTAGGTAATTTTTTCATGAAGATGGAAACTTCTTGACAACTTTTATAACTTTTGCAACTTTTTCTTCAAAGGGTCTTCAAGCTCCAATTCACCTAGATCTACAATCACACATCAAGAGGGAAAAATGTTGTCGTGTTAGGGAATATGGGCTTACCTTGGTCAAACCCCATTTTGCTAATTAAACCTTGAAATGAAATAAAATATCATGAAGGAATGATGAGTGAACAAATGCAGTGTTGCATCTCACCAAACCCTTGAAATAAAGGTTGCACACTTGTATGAAATGAATCCAATGGATGTGGATCTTGACACTTAATCTTGATATGAGATAATGTCAAGTTGAATGATTTCTCGAATCATGAAAATCTACATCATAAATTTTAGCTCACAAACACACATGATGCATGATGACTTTGACATGATGCTTGAATCTTTAATGCTGCTCCAAATGCTTGAAGATTTTCTCTTGAATGCTCTTGAATACTCTCTTGATCATTAATTTTCTATAATTCTTGAATACTTTAAAGCTTAGATCTTGTTAGGAGAAATTATGTGAAATAACCTTGTATTTATACTTGTTTATGCCCAATTTCTTGAAATTACAACACCACAAGCCGACATCAGATCTAGGATAAGAAAATCCCGCCAAGAATTTGATTTAAAATAGGTCCAAGTTAAATTGGAAATCATATGCCAGTTGTGGCATATGACTCCTAGTGGCTTAAACCTGGGACACAAACTCCAAGAAGTGTTAAATTCAATGAAACATTCAAAATTAGGTACCAATACCTATGTGGGACCCATCCGCCCAAGGTGGCATATGAGTCCCAGATCCCTAGATCTGAAATAGATAAGATTAAACATTAGATTATGATTTTCTATTTGTTAAGTGTTAGGATTATCCTCATAAAAAGGCATTAAATAAGGTTTTTGGATGCAAAATAGGACCAAATAAGGCATAAAGAAGCCAAGTTTTAACAGGGAGGGTCCAAACAAGTGTGAAAATGTAACGGGATACATTTTTCTACACTACACATTAGTTAAAAATCACAATTTTATATCATGCATGCCAAAATAATGAATAGTTAAAAAAGTCTTCTTCACTTTAAATTTGAGAATTATATTGAATTATTTAATTCTCATCTCTCATTTTAATGTCCAGCCACTTGTAACCTCCACAATTAATCATATACAAGCCATAAGAATCTTTCTCACACACGTGTGAGAAATCCCCACGAGACCATTTCTTCCTCAATTTGATCCCTCTAATGTTTGAGCATGGGAAGTTGAAGTGGATTCCCTTCTTAAGATCAATCCTTATGTCCAACTCCTTCATGCTTCACTTCTAAATTTGACCACATGGTAAAAAATAGTCGCATTGTGTATAGTGGTAGAAAATAGATCAAGATTAACATTTTGTTTACTTTATGACTCTCAAATGAATCCAAACCCATAGTCCTATGATGTAGGACCATTGGGAACATACTATAAACTAAAAATGACACATTAAAATCATTTAAACGTGAATAAACAATGACTCCACATTTGACATCTAAGTGTTACATTTTTCCCTTTGACTCACCCAAAAATCACATAGACATGGACCTTACAACATAGCATCATACTTCACAACTCTAAGAAATATTTCACAATAGATATAAATTTTCCACAACTCAATATATAAATGCAAAAAAAAAGATATCCTCTGCAAGTAGACTAGGTTTTTTTAGCTAGATTAAAACAATAAGTTACCATGCCATCTCCCAAATTGTAGCGCTCAGAAAATAAGAGTACTTTCAATTGTTCAAATCCGTATAAAAAGGATTTCCAAGTAATTAACATTGTTCACAAAACTTCCAAAGGAGCTCAATAAAAGAGAATTTAAATTGCATTTCATGTAATAACAATGTAATTCATCAAGATTATACAAAGCATAAGTACATCAATGAATTATCTCATATACATATTCAACCATACTCGGAAGAAATCAACAATTCCAATAGAAACATCTTTTCTATGCTGTCATAAAACTTTAATTTCCTCAAATCAATGTTACATTAGATTCTTTCAAGCCATACTTCTATTTCAAAGTTTCATTAAAGAATGTCAAATACATATACATTTATAATGGGCTTCACAAGCCAATCCAGAATAATACACAAGTACATCAATAGCAAATGAAACTTGGAACCTCCAACTGCCGTGACACCATCGGTCTACTTGTGAGCTGGGGCCAAGAGTGTGATTCAGGTGCCTTTTCCGCCCAACCACGAAGTCCATGACTTCCCCGGGTTCCTTCCTAACTCGAAGAAATCCCCGGCCCTGCATAAAGGAGCCTAGCAACCCGAAACAGTAAGACAGGAGGGAACTCTCGATGCATGCCTGGTGCCTATATGCATTTCTAACATGAGAAAAACACATTTCTTGCAACAAGAGGTGGCAGAGACTCAAATACATATATATTTCTAGGCTTTTAAAAACAAATCCATCTATTTCAATGGTACAAGTGCTTGGCCAAGCATAAATAATACAAGAAAATGGTAGTTTAGAAAAGGTAATACTACCGTCTCTGTAAGTCCACCTTCGGCATCCTGTCCCAGAAGTTACCAAAAGTAAAGTATGAATAAATACAAACGCAGAAAGTTGTGCATTTTCTTACATGTTTCAAGCATTCAATTGATTCTAAATGAATTTCAAATGAGAATTTCATAACATCCGTTGAAAGAAAAATTGTAAGTTCAGTAGAAAGATTTCATTTGCTCTTTTGTAAGTAATTCCTTTCTGTTTTGGTAAAAGACTCTGTTTTTAACGAAGATCATGTATGACATAATACTATCAGTGTACTACTAGAGAAATTTAATTAATTCTTTTGTATGAGACAATGTTTTCTGATTTCAGTATATACTTCTATTCTTTCCAAATTCAAGCTGACTGAAAGTGTAACTCTTAATTTGAATACAGGTTTCTGAATATTAGTAATATACAGAAACAATGCAATTCTTTCAGAATACAGAGGTTTGAAAGATAAACTTGCATTCGAATTTTACATTGAATACCTTTACTCAGGAATGTACTTTTGTATGTAAATATATGTCAAAGTAATCAAGAAGATTTTCAGTTTACATGGTTTCTCAGTGATACTTTTGTTCTTGTTCTAGGTTTAACATTTTTGAGATATTTGTGTATTTTTAACAGAGATCATATCACTCTCTTAAAAGGGTTTTCCTATTCAAACTTGCATTTTGGTATATATGCATGGATATATATATATAAATAGATATATATATATATATACATATACAGCCGAGTGTATATATATATATATGTATATATGTGTGTGTGTAAAAATTCATATACAGCTGAGTGTAAATTTTGAAGAAAGAAATACTAATTTTTATAACTGTTCATAAGTTCTCTGGCTGTGCACATAGAATATAAACATTTTTTAGGGTTTCCTTACTGGCGTTGAGCAACATAAGGGCGCAGGAAGCCCTTGCCCCTCCCATGGGGAGGGGGCAGGCTGTGAGGGGCTCGCACCCCCTCCATAGGCCGCGGCCTGTGGAGGGTGCGAGCCTCCCCACAGATCCGCATCCTTCCCATGGGGAGGACAAGGGATTAAATCCCTTTCCTTTTTCCTGTGTATAATAGTTTCATAACTCAAAAAAAAAAGACATTTAGAGACATTTTTCCCAGTAATATACTGCATTCAAATTTATCTCAAAAGGCATTTCAAATTTATTTCAGATGACAGTGTTTTATGCAAATTGTATGCATATATATATGTATATATGCACGGGAATACAGTTTCCTATGCATATATATATATATATATATATGTATATATATGTTTATGTAGGTTTCAAAAATAATTGAGAGCAGTTTAATAATTTGCAGCTTTTTGCATCTGACTGTAACCCTAATCTGGAAGAAAAGATTGGGTATTCTTTCTATATTGCAGCAATGAGGAGTAAACTATTACCCAGAAATAAAATTGGAAAATATTTGTAATCATTTCATAGATTGAAGCCTTTCATTTCTTAAATTCTCTTACTGCAATTTTAATCTGATTGAAAAACAAGTATGGAAAAGAACCTGGCAATTTCTTCCAGTGCAGATGCCCAGTATTACTTTCATGTCGCCTTCTTCCAGAGCTCTCGGATGTGTCTGAATGAATTTTCTCTTTTCTTTCTTAAAGCTTTATTCCTCTTTTCGAGGATCATGCAGAGTATTTCCAGATGACAAATAAATTTCTCATGCAAATTCCAAAGATTGCCACATGCCAACAGCATTGTTGGTTTTAAGAAAAATTTCCAGAGCCCAAAGTTCTCTCGGGCTGTTCATTCCTCTTCATTTTGGAAAAATAACCATATGCAAACAGAGATATCTCTACTTTATACAAACCAATTATTTCATTATATGCAAACATAATATTTTCACTTTATTATTTGTATTTAATTTCCTATATATATATTATTTTTTTAAACTCAGATTTTCCTTTTTATTGCACAAAATAAATGGGATAAACTAAAATAAATTAACCCATATTCTTTTCACAATTTTTATGGTTAATTAAACTATATTTAAATTTTGCTATGCTATTGTTTTTGTGTATATATATATTTTTCTTTTGTTTTAATCAATCACTTATTCAAACCACGTAATCAATTTCAAACAATCATATTGAAAAACAGATATGACCTAATGCAACTACATGATTTTTAAGTGGTGTGTGTGCGATCGAGAGCTTCTCCTCTTTTACCCTGTCGGGAAGCTAACCTTCTTTTCCTCAATCACACTCTTGGCCTTCGATCACCTGCAACTCAAATGCACTCAGGCGTGCAAAAACGAAAGTGTATTAGTAACCAATATAGAAATATAAATTTAAGCAATAATTAAATCAACATTCCTATTTTGTATCATTTTAAAATAAAATGCACTCATAATTCTGAAAGAAAACAATTATTTTTCTACATTTCCACACACCAAAGCATGGTATTATGTTATATTGCTCTAACACATATCATAATTCATATATTAAATCCCACAAAGCCATGGTCAAACAACATCAAAGTAAGTCATGGTCCAAATAGCATCAAAGTAAGTCATGGTCCAAATAGCATCAAAGTAAGTCATGGTCAAAATAGCATCAAAGTATGAGATGTGACATCCTTCCCCACTTGGGAAGAGACATCGTCTCGATGTCTAAAATAAAATCCACACAATAGAGTTTGAAGTATCAGTGTATCATAGTCACAATATGCATAAAAAGAAAAGTAAGCTATAACCTCAAATGAGGAAAAGATCTGTTAATGTCATTTGTATTTTCCTAGGTGGTATTATCCATCGAATACTGGTCCCACTGGACCCTACACTCCACAATATCATGGTTCCACAACTTAATGTTGCTTCTCCCAGAATCCTGGTGGGCTCCGCTAGCACCACCCTTGAATCCTGCTAAGTGTGCCAGTCATGCACACCACACATATGGTATTACTACCATTCAATTATATCCAAGTAACAAATAGCTCTTGCACCAGAGCTTACAAGAATAACATCACATCCTTCGAGCTTAAGAATTTATTCACTCTCATTAGTATAAGTATAGAGAAAATTTCTCGTTCAAGCATAAATATCAGTGTAGTTAAGGAAACAATTTTCTATGCTATGAGTACAAACACCCATACAGAAGTGTCATTGCACAAAGCATGAGAAGTGCATTATTGCACAAGCACCATTCTCATATAATACACATGTAAGTACCTTTACTAAAAGAAAAACAATCAGGCATACATGATCCACCCTATCAATCATTCATACCTTGTCTGCAAGACAAGTCGAGAAAACTTATCTAAACATCCTTACCATTGAAGGCCCCTTAAGGCATCTCAACTTTTTGTTCTTCAAAAATCTCATGGATTCTACAAGACCCATATCCTCAATCATCAACTTTCCCAAAGTCTAGTACCATAATGAACATTCTTTCCTTTAAAACATCCCTTCTTAGGTTTCCTGCCTTCGAGAAGGCTCAACCAAGATTATCTATTATTATCCAATTTATTTACTTCACATATAAATTACAAATAGAAAAACAACCGCAAAGGTGCTCCAACGAGGTCCAAACTAACCATCGTGCACACCGACTATACTGAGACTAGGTCACTTGCAATCCATTCCTTTGACAATTCTGATTTTTGAACTTTCTCTTCTTATATTTAGTGCCCTTTATCTTCCTTTGAATTATACTTCATTTATTTCATCTTTTACATCTTACTTATTATTTATTCCTTAATCAATCCTTATTTTACTTCCATTACCAACTATTGGTTTCTTCTAGTTTAGAATACCTTTCTGTAACTTCCTTATCCATTTTTAGTTCTACAACACTTTTATTATCCCCCTTTTTTTTTAATAATACATTCTATATATCAAACTTCAATCAACATTTCCAATCTTACCTTTTTCTTCTCATTCCACGCTATTCTTCTTGTCTCAAGGGTTTCTCCTTCCTTTCAACTTCCATTACTATTATATTGTCATTTTAGTCTTTCATTCTTCCATTCAAACTTTATGTTACCACAACATCTTACATTTTATTAATTAATACATAGCTATGAGGAATTTCCATTCCTATGCCCTTATCCATCCTAAAATATCTTCTTATGATCTAACAATACATGTTGCCAAAGTGTTTCTTTGCTCTACCCTTTCACCACCTGCAACACCTCCCTGCTTTCCATTTGTGTTCCATTACATCCACCTTAATTGAAGCTTACTACACAACCACTTTGCTTTCTCAACTAACATCCTCCTACCACTACCTATTATATCATCATACCAAAACAAGTTTTTCTCAAAACTCAAGGGATATACTTAGGAATCAATCCATAAAGCATGTTCTCAAATTTCCTTTTTACTATCTAGACATGGTGTCCTCTCATATAGTAATACCAACAAGATATACAAAAATAATAGGCCCATAGCAACACCAGTGTTCAAAACTTTCCTATTATTTCAAAATTAAATACTTGTATCAGACAGCGTATTAAGGAATTCAATCTATCGTAATTCTATCAACATACATACCAGGAACTGAAGCACTCTCTGTATTATACCCCCTCATACAATCTATCAGAGGTCCATCATGGACATGATAGAGCACATAACATGAAACTTGACCATCAATTTAAAACATTCAAGCATAGCCACCATTTAGAAAAATTAAATCAAATCCAAGGAAAAGAAAAGTCGATTTCAACAATAAGGCATAAAATGTGCACCATTTCAACAATAATTCACACATGACCATAATGGTCGCAAGATAAATAAGTATCGAAAATTTGATGGCTATACTTACTCATGCCCATAAATAAAAATTCAACTTTGGCCTACATGCCATTCAATAAATTGAACAAAAAACAATAAAATAAATGAGTAAATAAATAAATAAGATATCAATTTTTTTTTTAAAGTTACATAACATATGAACTATGTGACTAACTCTAGTCATCAGAGAGGGAGTACCATACCCAACCATACCTAGGTTTCAAAATCTGAGGTAAGTAAGAGAGCACATTCAATCATAGTGTACAGTGAGTCATCTAAGACCTAGTCACACAAAATAAGAGATCCATTCTACTTCATCATCCAACATCGTTGAAGATGCCAAACAACAAAAATTGCATTCCTTTCAAGGGAACTTCAATCGCCATGTAATGACACACATGGTCAAATACTAGCGAACATCCACAACCCAAGGTATCCAAATGCTTCATTCACAATGAAAAGCAATTACCAATTCCCACTTTATAGATATGCACCATTCATATGGATAACGCATTACTACAACATTCACACATTAATTACCTGAAGTTCTCATTCGCACAAATAAATATGCCAAAACACACACACACAGGATATGAAAACAAAAATTATTCAAGTGCGTCACTCACACAAGGTAAGTATACTATCTCTAACATAATATAAAGAACAAGCTTGAGTGCTTTACTCGCACTAACCATAGACAATCATAAGTGCATTACTCGCACATTATACATGTATATATATGCAAAGTGCCTAACTCACACGATGCATTACTCACACATTGTACATGTATATATGCAAAGTGCCTACTCACACGATGCATTACTCACACCAAATATAAATCAAACAGGAGTGCATTACTCACACAATATATGCAAAGTGCATATTCATAAATATATCATTTATATAAATCCAGCATATAGGACTCATAAGGTCTCACAAGATCAAAACTCATGCCCTGTCAATAAGGCTGACAATGATAACTTATATGAACAAAATTTTTCTCCTAGGACCATATCGAAGACTCCTAAGGAGGCTTAACTTGTATTTACTAAAGATCACAAGGATCATACACACATCCCGATTAGGAAAGAACAAACATCACCTAAAAATCAGCTTACTCATAATCAAATACCTTTACCATTGCAGACATCCTTCTTGGATTCTCTTCTTCCTTAAAGCATC
This sequence comes from Sequoia sempervirens, assembly GCA_007258455.2. Lineage (NCBI taxonomy): Eukaryota > Viridiplantae > Streptophyta > Pinopsida > Cupressales > Cupressaceae > Sequoia > Sequoia sempervirens. The sequence continues at coordinate 28,747 of VDFB02296563.1, read as the reverse complement.
ATCTAATCATTAATGGTCGTAGGTGATTGTTCTTTCTACTTGTCTTAATATATGCATATTTTATTTTTACCTCTAGTAACCTTGTAACTTAACCTTTTAGATCATAGTCATTTGCCCTTTATGTCCTCAAGAGACCTCTTTTCACAATATTTCTCTATTCTACATCATCACTTCATGGGTTGTCATCATGTCTTAGCCATCTTGGCTCAGATATATCCATCACAATATCTCAACCATTTTTAAAAGTACAATCTCCAATCCTTGCTTCGACCATGACATTTTCCTACTAAGGATTCTTTTGAAAATGCCACTAAACTGATGAGTACTCTCAACTATTATAGTCATACCATGTCTAATCTTCTTGGTTCTCAACTTAAACATCCAAGACTCATTGAGGTTCCAACCCATCAAATAAATCTTCAACCCAAGATAGGGTGCTATTTCACTCGATCCTCTTAGAAATTTAGGTCATCAATAGGTTCACATTGCAACCTATAGCGTAGAAGTCTTAAGGTCTGAGTGTTGAACCTATGGCTCTGATACCAAGATGTAGCACTCGGAAAATAAGAGTACTTTCAATTGTTCAAATCCGTATAAAAAGGATTTCCAAGTAATTAACATTGTTCATAAAACTTCCAAAGTAGCTCAATAAAAGAGAATTTAAATTGCATTTCATGTAATAATAATGTAATTCATCAAGATTATACAAAGCATAAGTACATCAATGAATTATCTCATATACATATTCAACCATACTCAGAAGAAATCAACAATTCCAATAGAAACATCTTTTCTATGCTAAGTCATAAAACTTTAATTTCCTCAAATCAATGTTACATTAGATTCTTTCAAGCCATACTTCTATTTCAAAGTTTCATTAAAGAATGTCAAATACATATACATTTATAATGGGCTTCACAAGCCAATCCAGAATAATACATAAGTACATCAATAGCAAATGAAACTTGGAACCTCCAACTGCCGTGACACCATCGGTCTGCTTGCGAGCTGGGGCCAAGAGTGTGATTCAGGTGCCTTTTCCGCCCAACCACGAAGTCCATGACTTCCCCGGGTTCCTTCCTAACTCGAAGAAATCCCTGGCCCTGCATAAAGGAGCCTAGCAACCCAAAACAGTAAGACAGGAGGGAACTCTCGATGCATGCCTGGTGCCTATATGCATTTCTAACATGAGAAAAACACATTTCTTGCAACAGGAGGTGGCAGAGACTCAAATACATATATGTTTCTAGGCTTTTAAAAACAAATCCATCTATTTCAATGGTACAAGTGCTTGGCCAAGCATAAATAATACAAGAAAATGGTAGTTTAGAAAAGGTAATACTACCGTCTCTGTAAGTCCACCTTCGGCATCATGTCCCAGAAGTTACCAAAAGTAAAGTATGAATAAATACAAACGCAGAAAGTTGTGCATTTTCTTACATGTTGCAAGCATTCAATTGATTCTAAATGAATTTCAAATGAGAATTTCATAACATCCGTTGAAAGAAAAATTGTAAGTTCAGTAGAAAGATTTCATTTACTCTTTTGTAAGTAATTCCTTTCTGTTTTGGTAAAAGACTTTGTTTTTAATGAAGATCATGTATGACATAATACTATCAGTGTACTACTAGAGAAATTTAATTAATTCTTTTGTATGAGACAGTGTTTTCTGATTTCAGTATATACTTCTATTCTTTCCAAATTCAAGCTGACTGAAAGTGTAACTCTTAATTTGAATACAGGTTTCTGAATATTAGTAATATACAGAAACAGTGCAATTCTTTCAGAATACAGAGGTTTGAAAGATAAACTTGCGTTTGAATTTTACATTGAATACCTTTACTCAGGAATGTACTTCTATATGTAAATATATGTCAAAGTAATCAAGAGGATTTTCAGTTTACATGGTTTCTCAGTGATACTTCTGTTCTTGTTCTAGGTTTAACATTTTGAGATATTTGTGTATTTTTAACAGAGATCATATCACTCTCTTAAAAGGGTTTTCCTGTTCAAACTTGCATTTTGGTATATATACATGGATATATATATAAATAGATATATATATATATACATATACAGCTGAGTGTATATATATATATATATATGTGTGTGTGTGTAAAAATTCATATACAGCTGAGTGTAAATTTTGAAGAAAGAAATACTGATTTTTATAACTGTTCATAAGTTCTCTGGCTGTGCACACAGAATATAAACATTTTTTAGGGTTTCCTTACTGGCGTTGAGCAACATAAGGGCACAGGAAGCCCTTGCCCCTCCCATGGGGAGGGGGCGGGCTGTGAGGGGCTCGCACCCCCTCCACAGGCCGTGGCCTGTGGAGGGCGCGAGCCTCCCCACAGATCCGCGTCCTTCCCATGGGGAGGACAAGGGATTAAATCCCTTTCCTTTTTCCTGTGTATAACAGTTTCATAACTCAAAAAAAAAAGACATTTAGAGACATTTTGCCCAGTAATATACTGCATTCAAATTTATCTCAAAAGGCATTTCGAATTTATTTCAGATGACAGTGTTTTATGCAAATTGTATGCATATATATATATATGTATATATATATGTATATATATATATGTATATATATATATATGTATATATGCATGGGAATACAGTTTCTTGTGCATATATATATATATATATATATATATATATATGTTTATGTAGGTTTCAAATATAATTGAGAGCAGTTTAATAATTTGCAACTTTTTGCATCTGACTGTAACCCTAATCTAGAAGAAAAGATTGGGTATTCTTTCTATATTGCAGCAATGAGGAGTAAACTATTACCCAGAAATAAAATTGGAAAAGATTTGTAATCATTTCATAGATTGAAGCCTTTCATTTCTTAAATTCTCTTACTGCAATTTTAATCTGATTGAAAAACAAGTATGGAAAAGAACCTAGCAATTTCTTCCAGTGCAGATGCCCAGTATTACTTTCCTGTCACCTTCTTCCAGAGCTCTCGGATGTGTCTGAATGAATGTTCTCTTTTCTTTCTTAAAGCTTTATTCCTCTTTTCGAGGATCATGCAGAGTATTTCCAGATGATAGATAAATTTCTCATGCAAATTCCAAAGATTGCCACATGCCAACAGCATTGTTGGTTTTAAGAAAAATTTCAGAGCCCAAAGTTCTCTCGGGCTATTCATTCCTCTTCATTTTGGAAAAATAACCATATGCAAATAGAGATATCTCCACTTTATACAAACCAATTATTTCATTATATGCAAACATAATATTTTCACTTTATTATTTGTATTTAATTTCCTATATTTTTTTTTTAAACTCAGATTTTCCTTTTTATTGCACAAAATAAATGGGATAAACTAAAATAAATTAACCCATATTCTTTTCACAAAAATTTATGGTTAATTAAACTATATTTAAATTTTGCTATGCTATTGTTTTTATGTATATATATATTTTTCTTTTGTTTTAATCAATCACTTATTCAAACCACGTAATCAATTTCAAACAATCATATTGAAAAACATATATGACCTAATGCAACTACATGATTTTTAAGTGGTGTGTGTGCGATCGAGAGCTTCTCCTCTTTTACCCTGTCGGGAAGCTAACCTTCTTTTCCTCAATCACACTCTTGGCCTTCGATCACCTGCAACTCAAATGCACTCAGGCGTGCAAAAACAAAAGTGTATTAGTAACCAATATAGAAATATAAATTTAAGCAATAATTAAATCAACATTCCTATTTTGTATCATTTTAAAATAAAATGCACTCATAATTCTGAAAGAAAACAATTATTTTTCTACATTTCCACACACCAAAGCATGGTATTATATTATATTGCTCTAACACATATCATAATTCATATATTAAATCCCACAAAGTCATGGTCAAACAACATCAAAGTAAGTCATGGTCCAAATAGCATCAAAGTAAGTCATGGTCCAAATAGCATCAAAGTAAGTCATGGTCCAAATAGCATCAAAGTATGAGACGTGACACAAATCCCATTGGTCGTGAATACTTGCACACTCAATTCTGAGCATTAGTCTATTGTGATAATTTTATAGCCAAAGTAAAAAAAAAATCAAGATGTACACAGTCACGTACATGTTTTATAACTAACATATCTAGGTGTATTTCAATTTATAATTATATTGTATTGAACAATTAAAGCATTCATAGATAGGTAATAAATATTATTCAACATATAAACACATCAACCTCTAAGTCATAAGATTAAATCATGATCATTTTATAACACAAAATCATTTGAAACTAACCATATATACAACATCATCAAACTATCATCAATATGAACCATGTATAAACATACACACATTCAAATGTCTACTTGGATACTTAATATTAACAGTCCATAAAAATAATAACATGACACAAGTGTCTCAATAAGATGATAAATTGATTAGGAAATAAATAGGTAAATCTACCACTGGGAGAGGTGGGCCTCACACTCTCCCCCCTAATATTGAACTTCCTATGAGAAGTCCTAAAAAGGGTGAGGATAATGTATCCTCATATATGTAGTGTCCACCTAAGTAGTAGCAACTTCATTTTATTTGTCCCATTAAGCCATGACCTAGACCAACTCGTGTCCATGAATGTTTAACGTTTGATGAGTCAAAATATGAATGGGCTCTAAGGATAACTAGAGTTGTCCAACTCCACCTGTAGGGCATCCCAATATAAAATGTAGGATGCACCATGAGAATAATGTCAAAATATGAAAATGTGAAAACATCGTGGACACATGATAGGCTAGGTGGAAAAGATAAACATTAAGCTACTGGTCCTATATGCTCTAAGATCTCAAAATGACCCATAAAGTGAGGTGCGAGCTTAAAACCCTTTCCATATCAAATAAGGCTCTTATGGGATACACTCTGAGGAATACGAGCTATCGCCCACTAAGAAACTTTAGCAATGTCACGAAGATGAATTGCACTAATTTTTTTGTTTCACAAACAAGTCATCATTGAATGGAGGTAATACTCTCGACCCATTATTTTTGGCATCATCAAGCCAATAAGGCTCTAGCCAAATCTTAAGCTAAGAGAATAAAAAAAACCCTAGGTAAAAATAGACATATATGTTAACACACACACACACACACATAATCAAACTGCTTCATACACATCCACATAGAAATGGTAACCCCCATATTTTGTCTCAACATGAGAAGAGCAACTAGCACATTAAACTAGGGGAAAATCACTAAGAACCAACAAACAACACCCACCAAATTTTACACTCATAAGAGGATTTTCATAAATAAAAATATGTAGGAACAAAAAGGGGGTATGAGACAAGGGAAACCTACCTTTCAACGAACACAAGCACCCATGGAATGGTAAATAAGACATCTTATTCTTCCCCCAAAACTTGTCTAGAATAGCTCTCCTCCTCTCCCCAATTTCTAACCCACTCCTCAAGTGCCCTAACCATAGGTAATAGTGTTGGGGCCTCAAAATTGTAAAGTGAGAGTACCAAGCTTATTAACAAAACCTACAAATCTCTACTATCACTATGCATGATAAATAGGAACTACAATGGAAAGAATAAAAGTATAGTTCTTACCTGAGAGGTTGGGCCTTACAAGTTGTCTCTATTTAAATTTTCAAAAAGTATTGATAAATAAATGCAGGCAAGGTTTATATTCATTTTTATTGTAGTATTATAATATAATAAAAATTAAGATGATAGAATTAATGATTTATAATTGTAGACATATGAAACGCATTCGTGTATTCCCATTATCTTCATACCATACCTATCCCACAATTTTGGATTTTAACATTAATCTTTTCAATATGCTAGACATATGCATAAATCAACATTATTAATATCATATTAAAAATTAAACGAAAAATCATTTATTTAAGATTAAACTTCTCATATAATTTCAACAATTAGATTTCATATATTGAAAAAGAATACAACGCTAAGTTCAATTCTAATAATTAAATAACAATTTATCTTATAATTTTAAAAAAATAATAATTATAATTAGCACGCCCTTTCTACGTAAGACTTGTTCAATTCCCATGAATAGTTCGAAGCGCGATAAGTAGTTCTATTAAACTGTAAGAAAAATGATATGAAAAATAGGGTATTTCCACGTGGTATCTTTATTGTTTTATTTAATCCACCACAGCAAATTCAGCATCACAATCTTAGGCGAATTTGGCCTAAATGAAATCCACAAGTTCTTGGGTGATACGGAAGGCCTTGCTTAATACGGAATCGGGGAGAGGGGGATTCGCTCCAAACAAAGAATTGGCAATTGTCTAAACTCCCAGAAACTGACTGCTCAATCCAGCTATGGCCACTGCATTTTCGTGCCCCACATTCTGCTGGAAAAGCACCAGTGCCTTTGGAGACACAAACACGTCTCCCTTCTCCAACGTTTTGCTGAAAAATTTGTTGTTCGTGTCAATAATGCCCACAAGAAGCTCGCCTTCCAGTAAAACAAGAACTTCAGTGGCTCTTGGGTGTGTGTGAGGAGGATTTATTGCACCCACTGCGAAATTGATGCAGGCCAGTGATATTCCAAACGTATTGAGTCCTGGTATCTGATTAACGTTCGCCTGCTGAAACTGCCATTGGGTCTTTGCAAACGAACCCGTTCACCAAAACTGTTTTAAGCAAATTGTTAGCAAGTCCTCTAATAAGAAAATCATATCATGGCACTCTATAAAGTTTATACTAACTCACCTTTGCTTTGCATGTCAGCAACGCAGAAATCTTGCAATGGGTCGGGATCGGCTGCCATGAATGTGTCGCTGTAACAACATATCAACAGAAAAGTTCCCAACGTGAAGTAAATCATGCCGTTAGCCATTGTACTAAAGAGATAGAAGAGCTTAGGATATGAATGTGTAATTGAATTGTGTATTACAATGCTTTATATAGATGAAACATTAACTAATTGAATTGTGTCCTTTAATTATGTCAGAGTGACTACGTAAGTCCTACTTCATATGGCTATCTGAATATCAAACTCACCTTCTACCGTAGACGTATTCTCGCCATTCATTTAATATTATTGATATTCTCGCCATTCTCCTACTAATGCGGAATTGCTAGACTATATTGGAAGGTTCAGGTCTTTAAAAAGGAAATAATATATAGATTATTTTCAACCGCCTGAGAAATGGCAAGAGACGAAAATGTTAAGCCTTCTTATATTAGGTCAGATAATCTTTGCTTTATTATAAAAGTATATGGTGTGACGTGAAGTTGAAAAATAAATAAGATTGTCGAATTAGATTAATATTTATAGTTTATAATATTAAGGATGAGTATTAATTATAGATCAGTTTAGTTTATAATTATTAATGTGACGAATTAAAATAAATAAATGAGAGAATGAGTTGTAAAATTTGTAAAGATGATGTTACCTGATGAATTAAGTGTACAAGGTAGATTTATCATAGTCTTTCTTGAACACCTTCTTGGTTTTCGATCTATACTGTTGGAGGCTTGGGATATTGGTCGTGTCTTTACAATTTGAAAATTTTAGCTTGAAAATAAATATTTGAACTTTCCAAGGTTATTGAAGTCTTATTAGATGTATTTCAAATAGATTGTGGACTTACTAAAATAAAATTTGGTGACTAACTATTCCACTCATGATTTTTTAACTTCTTTGGATATTATATTTTGATCATTTGGTTATCTCCACTCTTTCTCTCACTAGGACGAAAATTTTTCATAAGGTCAATGAGTAGGTAAATGGTCTCCATTAGATTTTTCAAAAATTAACATTAATGGTTCTTCACATGACAATTCTTTTGTTGCGAGATTGGTGGAGTTGGGTGAGATAATGCCAGTTTAGTTCATTTTTTTCTTCTACTATGGGGTTTAGCACCGATAATAAAATGAAACCTCAATATATCCTCGAAGATCTATAAAAAGTCAGTGAATTAGTTTAAAGGAATAATCTTCTTAAAGGTTGACATATATTGTGGTGCAGATTCTATATCGTTCATGAAACTTTGATTCCATATTTTCTTCATATTCACAGAGAATGAAATTTTGTTGTAAACTTATTAGCCAAATATGCCTCTAATTTTAGGTTAAATGTAATCCACAAATTTTCAAAGCCTAGTACATTGTTGGAGTTTCTTGTTGACTTGAAGAAGTCTACTGAAACTACCTTTGGGTCTCTGCAAACAAACTCCGGAAGGAATAATTCATCTTGAATCCGTATAGTTTATTGATCCTTGTAATACTATAATATACTTCCCAACATGTTGCTTTTTTTTTTTACGTCAAAGTAACTGTGTAAGCCTTCAAACAATAGTGAAACTAAACTATTGCATATGATTATCTGAATATGAAGTCACCTACTCTAGTATTTAAAAAAGCATAGGAATCTAACAATACGTATTTTCCCCATTCCTTGAGTATTATTGAAATTTTATTTGTTCTCTATGTTGCTAAATAATGTGGAATTGTTAAACCTTATTGAAATAATAAATAGAGTAACTTGAACTATGAAAAATTTCCAAAAGAGGAAAATTTATTACATCTTATGTATTTAACTTAGTTATTCTAAAGTTGGACATTGACTGAGATGGTTGATACTTCATATTTTTATCTTCAAGAAATCTCTTATATATTTTTGTTATTCTTTATAATATTTAAAGTTTAAATATTACAATTTTCTTATTTTTTCATATATATTATATTGATGTAGGATATTAATCTAAAATTTATTAATAAAATATAGATTATAGTGTATCAAAAATAAAAGTTAAGAATATTATTAAATAAGGATTAACAACGACTCTTTAGCTTAGCTTACAACTATTAGTGTGAGAATAAAAATATATAAATGAGAGAATGGGTTGTAAATTTTATAAAAATGGTGCTATAATTTCAAAGGATAAATATAGCATAGAAAAAAAATTCATATAGAATTTATGAAGGAGGAAGAAAATTGAGATTTGATCTCATGGCTACTAAAAGAGATTACATCCAAAATATTTGTTGGTATAGATCATTACGCTAAGGTATTTTGAGTGTAAATTCATACAAAACCCTAAACATATGAATTATGTCACCCCAAAGTTGAAAGAAAATGGCTTTTATGGTGGGATTCAATCAAGAGGATTATGAACATAGTGAGAAAATAATCATCCTAATTTGGGATCACGGGGCATGCAGGAAATGGGGGTCTTATCATACTACCAACCCATGCTCATGTCCTTCGATTTGTTCTCGATGTCTTGAAAAGACCCTCTCACGCAAGCCAAATCACGAGAGGCCGTGTGAGTTTGGAGTTTGCAGGCTATAATTATAACCCTATGTCGAAATTCCTTTGTTGGAAGGCATGCTTCGGTGGCATGGTATCTCACAGCCTACGCACTCTTTCAAAGAGGTGCGATTCTGATTTTTCAGCCACGATACCATCACGTGAGGCTACATTCAAATTGGAGGGCGTGAATCTTTCTTTGCAGGTGCGGCTATGCCCATCGATCTACAATTTAGAGGCCCATCTTTCCCAATTTTGCTAAGGAGAGGCATTTGGATCTTATGGGAGGCAGCGGACAAGAAGTTTAGAGGAATTTTCTGTTGGCTTTTAGAATTAAAAAGGGGTGACAAAATATGCAACTCAAATCTGTGTGCCTCATTGTACAGGTCAACTCTCCCCATGCGCAAGGATATATGCCAAATCCAAATCTTCACCCATCTTTGTTGGAATCAAAATGCTCTGTAGTGATTCAAAATTGTTGCACTAGCATTGGCAATGGAGGATGTGACGCATGATTTTTAGGTGTTATCGATTTGTTTGAAATTGTAAGAAGGGATGCCTAAGAAAGGACGGATCTACAATGAGCGACGCCTGATATCTTTAATGGAAGTTGTCAAATCGACCGAAATCTACTATTGGTTGGTGGCATTAGCATCTCCACTTGGCAAGTCAACCTGGTGAATAGGCCTCAAATTCTCCACACGTTGAGGAGTGAAGTAGGCATTGTAGACTCCTAAGAGGACTGTTCACAGCTTGTGCGGCTGAGTCTTGAAATTTTCTCCACATAGCGTAATTTCAATTGCTCGCTACTTCTTTCTAGTTCATGAGGGCTTATTTTTTCAATTTTCCTCTTTCTACACTTCTTAAAATATTTGATTTTCTAAATTTTGTAAATGCAAACTTTTTTTATTGGCGTAAATTTGCAATAGGGTGAAAATTTATTTTTTCAAACTCTATTTATCGATGGTGATTTCCCACTAATATATAAAGTTCCCTTTTTCACCTTCATTCTTGTATGCAAATAATGCACTAAAATAAAGTGCCAAACAAAGGGGGAAATCAAAAATATTAAAAAGGGGGGGTGTCAAAGATTTGTGATTAAAAATCCACTCCAAATTTCTCTCAACTTTCTAAAAAGTTTAAAATCACAACTAAGCATGGAGCCGAATCAACAAAAGGAGCCAAATGCAGTTAAGGATAAAGAAATACAAGGAGCAACAAAATCACAAAAAGAGGAAAATATGAAAAGGTCTTTTTTTGGAGTATAGTTTTTTCCCATTGGGTTTTCTATCTTTCTCCACTTTATTTGAGAGTTTTCTTTGTAAATGAGTACCTTATCAGGCCTTTTTGTCGGGACTCAAATTTCCATTGTTTTTTGTGCCCACCTAAGTTGTGCTTAAGGGGGCTTGTTGGTGTAATTATTAATATTACACCTTAGTTAAGCTTACTTAGGTAAATAGTGTTATTTATTTAAGTTAATTAGGAGCATTAGGTAAGTGTGTGTCATCACTCCTTGATTGATGGGAGTTAGGTACCACATCTCCCTCATCAAGTGAGTTACTTTGAAACCACTACACCTATAAGTTGAGTTGGTCTTTTCATAACTCAAGTTTACTATGACACTTTTCATTCTTGACAAGTGCATCCTAAACCTATAACTCTGTAATCATTCCTAATGTTATTCACTTCATTTTGTGATGAGTTTCAGCTTATTGATCTTGGAAAATTCTAATCATATTTATACAAATAAGCAATATTAAATATTGGTGAAATATCAATACTTGGGCAGGAAGTTCCAATTCATATGCATTTGATGAAAATTTCCACAAAGTGTTACATGGGCCTATCTTTTTTAACTTCAACTTACTGTATGTTCCCTGTGGGGACCTTTCTTTCTTCAAGTGTGCTATTACTAACTCTCCAACCTAAAATTATTGCTCCCCTCCACGCTGATCAACAAATTCTTTCTATTTGGTGTCACTCCTATCCAAATTTTCCTTCACTTCCTTATGCAAATCATGAATATACTCAATAAAGTCTTCCGCTATGTAACACTCTTTCTACCTAAGTCTGCACTATCTCTAAACTCATCCATACCCTTGGGTTGTACCCATACACAATTTGAAATGCACTCTAACCCAAACTTTGATTCACCAAGTTATTATAAGAAAAATTAGCTTGTGCTAATGTCAAATCCCATTGATTTGGTTTGTCACCTATCAAGCACCTCAATAATATTCCCAAACTTCTATTGACAACTTCGGTTTGACCATCAGTTTGTGGATGGTAGGCTGAGCTAAATCCCAAGCACCAAAAATGACCAACAAAATTTGTGTCTCGGTCTGAAATAATACTCTTTTGCAATCCATGTAACCTAACCACTTCCCTAAGAAACAAAGTACCTATGTGGGAAGCATCATTGCATTTTTGACATGATATAAAATCAGCTTTGTGTCTCCTATAAGCATCCCTTAAAAATGAGCATACTTCAAATAGAGCCTTTTCAAATATATCATAAATTACATTGAATTTTGTAAAAGGGCTGATATGTGGTTGACAAAAATTAAAAGAACTAAATACACTAATAGACTTGCAATTTTCTTTTTGTCATAAAATTTTACTAGATTTTTTTGGGGGAATAAAATTTCTTAATAAGTGCCAAAGAGGTAAGAATATGAAGTGAATTAATAATAATCTATGTTACCAAAAGTTTTTGGGATGAGGATGGCAAGAGATGGGGGGACGCACTTTCAAATACCCAATTTTTTGAGCCATTTTTGGGGATGGTAGGGGACGGCTATATAAAAAATCTGTACAAGAAGAGACAATAAATAGAATTGGATTTGGACCTTTTATGAGAATTAGATTCAAAATTAAACATGAACAAAATACATTTAAATGAAAGTCTAAAATTCCACTCAAAGTCCTTAAGGAAGGTATGAGGAAATGCAAGAGAACAAAGCAAGGCCTAAATTTACTCCTTTCTCTTGTAAAGATTTATGGATCTACCTTTTACACTAAGTTCATTTTTTAAAATTGTATCACAGACTATATGAACTGTACAACCTATTCTCTCATTTATATGTTTTAGTTCTCACATCAATAATTGTAAACTAAACTCTATAATAAATATTCATCCTTAATATTATAAACTATAAATATTAATCTTAGCTTTTTCAAACTCACATAAAACATATATTATTATACCGAGAGGCATATCACTACAATGCCATTTTTTCATACACCATAAGGGGAGGAATGATAAGACCCAGGGCCCATGTGAAAAATACGCTCACCTTGCAAGAAAATAAAGGCTATTAATTTTCATACACCATCAGGGGACGAATGATATGACTCCAATCTATGGATTTCATATTAATTTTATGGTGGGCCACCATTTCAAGATACTCTAAAACCCATTGAGGACAATATCTTTGATGCACACATAAATTAAATTATATTTACTTATGTGCTTAGTCATTTCAAAACCATCTTCGTCTTTAATAAACACCTCCTTTGGATTATTATTCTTTAAATTATTATGTCTATTTAACTTAGTCATATCAAAGCAATACCCATCTTTAATATACACCTTCTTTAAAGTATATCGCTTTAAAGCCTTTATCATATCAAAGCGGTCCTCCTCATTCATCAAGTTGTCCCATAGACAACACCAAAGGATCAAATTAAATGACACATGGTATAAAATATTTGTAAGGTTACCCTTGAAAAAGTCACCCTTTTTATCCTCGCTACCAACCCGCTTACGCCTCATCATCATAAAATTTAAATTCAAAATTCAAAAATGAGCACCAAACATAAACCATAACCCATCAAACCAAAGCCTATGAAACTGAATTAGCCATTACTAGATCATTAATCCATGTTTGATAAAACTTTAAATTATCAATTCAAAGGTGATCATCTGAGACACAATTTTCAATTTGTTGAGGGAGGTCCTTGTAATTCTAACTTTTCCACTCAAAATAGGAAAGGCCAACATTAGAAGCAGCATCTAGTGCTTTGTTCCCTTCCCTAAAAGTATGTTGTAACACAAACCGATCAAAGCTTTCTATCATTGAATTAGCAATTTTCTTGATACTTATGACCGTTTTTCGATCTAGAATTTGTGGCAGCTTTAATTTCCATCAATTACTGGGGTTTTTTTATGGCATTTTTTTTCCATCTATGTGAAACGTGATTTCCATGTGCTTTCCTCAATTTCAACCTATCTTCAATAATGACATGTTTATTTTTTGCAAGTTGCACATGCACTTTAATGGTGGGATATGGTTTTAGCTGCAATTTTGTTTTTGTTTTTGATATCCTTTAAGTTCTTAGACATCATTTTTTATTTTCCTAGTTTTTGATTTATCTTTTTGGGAGCTTCATTTCTGCGGTGTTTGACTAGATTTTTACAGCATTGCTAATACATATTATCACCTAATAAGGTTATATTTTCATTTTCCACACCCAGGCTCACAGCTTTGACTAGTTCCTTTATTTTTCACAATTATTCTAGTGTTGGAAAGGTTTTGGAGATCTCTTCTAGCAAATTTTTTTTTTTTTCTATATTTTTCTTTAGGTACATTATATTCATTCTTTTTGCTTTCACATTTTATTTGATTACTTGGACGTTTTGGCACTTTGAAACCTTTATTTTAAAAGGGATTACTTATTTTGAAGTGTTCTATATGTATTTCCAAAAAAAATCATTTTGGGATATTGTAGGAATCTTTTAAATGCACTTTTAAATCCACCAAATATTGCACTTTGTCATAATTAAGTTCAAGCATTAAATAGGAACCTTAGGACTACACCCAACCACAACAAAGTCAATAATCCCAATAACTCAAGGTGGGTGCTACCAACTTCCCCTTGAACTGTAGGCCTCGACAATTTAAAATCTCAAGGGCTAATGATAGAAAGAGTAAAAATCAACATTGAGGATAGAGATTGTTAGGGCCTCACATCCACTATCCTATCAAGGGTTCACAATCTTGTTGATCTTTGCATTTTCCCCACTTTTACATACCAATGGGAACATGAAAAATATTGCATATGTGGCAATCCAAAACCAAAACAAGGACTACTTCCATGCACTATCAATTATAAATAATCAATTATTCCATTGCAAGCATACCAAAATTCTCTTGCTTATGATATTAATTGAAAATAATTGACTATCCCATTGCAAGTATTGCCAAAGTGCTCCTACACTTCAATGTAAAACGAGGATTGTAATGTATGTTCCAATCAATTCTACTCAACTGTTTAAACAAGAAAAATTATTTCAAAAAAATATCTCTAAAATCTTATCAATCTACTTCACATTAGAAAAATTACTTTCACTTACACATTGATATTGTTAATCTCGTTGCACAATCGGTTGTGACTACAAGTTATATCAGAATTTGATAAGTGATCTAGGATTAAGTGATTCCTTCCTCTAATCAAGTTGCACAGACTCCAAAGAAGATTCCACCATATTGCTATGCATATCTTGCATTTGAAATTTCACCCTTCAATAGGGTAACCTCAAATAATAGAATCAGAACAAATTTTGGAAAAAAAATTCTCACTCAACAAATTTGTCAATGCACATCAACACAGTAGGTACAATGGGTCACTTAGGCTCGGCAAAAACCCAAGTTTCCACTCTTGCTTCATACAACAAATTCAATTGGCATCATTACATCCAACGGCATCATGAATTATCCAAGTGTATTCATAAGATGCAACTATAGTAATATTTCCAAGCCCCATTTCATGTTTCATGATCTAAGGTACTTCCAATTACTATTCCAAGGTTTTGTAAGTTCTCCATTATCACCAATCCATCCCCGCAAAAATCACACACATTTCCAATGGCACCAGACAGTCTATGCAAATCAAACACGGTATCAACCAAGTTGCACCAAACCTACTATGATCTCATCATCCACTTTGGCAAGGTTCTCGACATCTAGAAACCAAACCACTAAGGTCAACTCAATAGCCTAGTACCTATGAGTGCCAACAATGTTGTGGCCTTCCTCTTTAAAGGGGTAGAGACCTACTATAACTGAGGGGTTACCCTCACAAGTTCAAGGGGAAGGGCTCCTGTAAGATGCAAGGCAATGTCTCACACGATAGATTCAATCATTACAATTAATGTCATTTAGCTCAACTGTCAAGGGGGGGAGAATTACGTGGAATATCAATTGCGTAAAATTTCATAATATTTCCTTAGTCTTTACAATTTTGTACATATAACATTTTTACTTTCAAATTTTGTAGCTTGGGCATGCTAGTGAAAGATAAATAGGAATACATCTCCCTAAGTGTACGATATGTACCAAATGCACTAAAATAAAGTTTTTTTTTTTGGCTAGTGTTCATCAATCTTTGTTTATTGTTAATATTTATTCCACATGTATTACATGTCTAGATTATCATTATTTAGAGTGATGTCCCCCACATGTCTCCTAGGGTCCAAACCAAGATGTGAGAAGAAAGTATGCAATAAAGTATTATCCATTGATATTATTATTTGAAAAAAATTCTCTAAGAATCATCACAAAACATACTATCATATTTGATGCAAATTAAAGTAATTAATTGAAGAAAATCTATCGATAGAGGTGATTATAAATCAGCCTATCATATCAGGGAAATGATTTATAACTCATAGAAGGCATTTGAATCAAGGTCAAAAATAGCTTGGAAGTTATGATTTGTGTGTGGCTGGTTTACTCTGTTTATCTATAACTATACCTGTAGATGTTGAAATCTGCATTCGCTCAAAACAAACAACACACATTAGCATGGTTAGTTTAAAACAAAGAAAATAACATCTCTATGGAATAATAAATCATGTTAATCACGCAATAAAATGAAACAATGGAAACCAAATAAAAGCATATAAAAACATGAAATTAATCCTATCCCATAGTGGATTGGTGCTATTGTAGAAAATAGCCCTTTCCCAATCCTTGCCTAAGCTAAATGATATGATGCTATGAAGATGGTGGAGTAAGATGGGAAAAATCAGTTCTCAAGGAGAGTGACTTTGCATATGATTTGAGGATGAAATTGTGGAGGATTTACTTGAGGATGAAGCCTCTATTTGTAGATTTTCAAATGCTTAGTGTTGAAGAGGGACCACTGTGGGACTAAGAAACAGGCCAATGAAAAGAGGCCACTTGTCATCATGTGAGTGGTTGATGCATGTGCAAGATTTGGGAAATGTGCCCAAGAGGGGGAAATTTCAAATTCAAATTTGAGAGTAAATGCTGAGTGGGGGACATGTAAGAGTTTATTAATGCAATGTTGGAGGGACAAATCAACTTGTCATATTTTTCAAACTTGAGGGAATATTCCCCATAAATGCCATGTTGAGTGAAAATGTTGATTTAATAAATCAATAAATTGATTTATTGGTGCAAGTGGCAAAATCTAGACAATGCAAGTGGTTCTAGGATTAGCATTTAATCATGGTTAGATTAGTTTAATGATGATTAGGATGATTTGACCAATTTGACTTGATTTAGGGATTTAAATCAAATCAAAGGGAGATGAATGATGATTTGAGTTTTAATTAAATAAATGATTTATTTATTTAATCAAAGAGGGAATGATAGGCTTAAATTAAATAAAGTTAATTTATTCAATTTAAGTGAATGACCTTAGGAGATTGAATTAAATGAACCTAATTTACCCTGATGAATGGACGAGTGTGAATTTGATCTAATGCATAATGTTAATTTTAGCGGTTCATTATTTCGGCTCTCGCCAATGTACTCGTTGTGTTGGTTCAAAGAATAATCTTTATCACATCAAAATTCAAAAAAAAATTGGATTTTTTTCAGATGCCCTGGAAGCAAGATCAGTACATCGGCCTCAAGATTCCGGTGCCAAAAAGATCTCGATTTGAGGGTCGATCTCATGATAGAGAGGTTCAAGATGGATGGTTATGGATGATGATGCAAATGAGATGGTTTTAAGATGCTTAGAGTAACCAATCTATGTTATCCTAAACAACTTTAATGATGATATGATGTGATGATGGATGGGATGGATGATGTGATATGCTATGATTATAATGGATGATTTATGCATGCCATCAACAAGATCTATATTATGATGATGATGCAAATGCAAATGCATGTAAGCGATCGATGCTTCCTATTAAGTGTATGGATATGAATGATATGGCACGTTTCCGATGCGCGATGGATCCAGCTGATGGATGCATTGGTGATGTTATGTTAGCGCTAGAAAAGAGATGATGACAAGAGGATCCAACAAGTCCATGATCCGGACACGAGATCCTTATTAGAGATGATGATGATCTGCTTATCATGACCAGATTTTAAAGGGCTACTTAATCTTTATGTTTTGATAACACACATAGGCAAGATGCACTGGGCAAGGAAAGGATGGCGAAAATTCCAGTATGATGGACTTTGACATCAAACAAGATAGGGAGTGACTTGTTCACACTTGATATTACTTGAAACTCGCCGCATAACATACCTAACAGCGCATTCGCGGAGCCAATAAGGATCGCAGTTCAAACGCTAATGCCAGACAAAAAGATATCGATCATTACGCCATTCCTATCTCTAAAATCCTTCCATTCATATCATTGAGAGGTCCTTGAATGAGCTAATAAGATAAATCAAAAGAAAAGACTATAATGAAACAAGTTTCACAATGTTCTTCATACCTTCAGCCAAAGGGATGTGTTTTGATAAGATAAGAATCCAAGTGATATCCAATATGATGCCCATTGTCAGAATGATATATCCTAGGACATGCATTGTATAGGATGACGATGGTTTTGATAAGTTGATTGATAGGTTGTTGATATAAAGTTGACTCCACATGTTTGAGAATATCAAGAGTTTGACTTGTTTTAAAGGTTTGTTGTTCTCGGCTTTGATTTTTACCATTGAAGCTTTGGTTTTCCCCACTATGGATGCTTTGCGTTTTATGCTGCCATCGATGACTCACCATTATGGATGATCATTGATTATTGTCAAAGTGGAAAAGGGATTATATGCATTGATTTTCGCAACATTTGATGTTTTTGACGCTTTGTCGTTTCAGGTCGCTTTTCTAGTGTTTTTGATTTTCAAATGTTTTGATTTCTTTTTTATTTTTCAAATTTTTGGATTTTCTCTCGAAGATTCTGGGCGAATGGTTTCTTGGATTTTGTGTTTTTGAATGTTTTGGATTTTGATGCTGTGATTTTAATTGTTTTGGATTTTACGGTCCTGGCTGATCAAAGATTTAGCATTGCCTACGCTTTTAAGCCTTCGTGACGACGTGAAGTTCAAAATGACATGTTTTGATGTTTTATTTAATTTTGGAGTGTTTTTGGATTTTGATACGTTCTAAAATGTTTTTGGGTTTTTTTGCATGATTTTGACGATTAGGATATGGACATGTGTGATGATATCAGTGCTCTATTTAGGATTTTATTCAAAACCAAGCTAAGGTTGATTGATTGGATCGATGGATTGATGATGATGATCACATTGTTGAGGATACACAACAATGCAAGGATTGGATTGATCAGGATTGATTAGGATTGATGATGATAACATTGTTGAGGATGCACAACAATGCAAGGATAGTGTTAAGCAACACAATGATCAGGAAGGATATCCCAAGATTATGGATTGAATGGATTCGATTGATCAGGATTGATGAAGCTTGATTTGGAACAAAAGTTGTTCGAATGATTTCACGTGATGCTTGAAGTGTAAATTAGATGCGACTGATATCGATCGTTTGGATCAATTTTTGATGAAAGATGAAGCTTGATAAGGGATTTTTTTTTGTCAAAATATGCCATGGGCTAGTGATTTGGATTTTTTGATCACAAATGCTTTGACCAATTTGGTTTTACATTTGCCAATGCTCGGATCGCCACATAAGTTGGAGGATATATATCAAGATTTATTCCTGAAGCAAGATGTAAATATCTGCCCCCAGTGTCTAGCAATGTATGGAATGTTATGGATGGATGGTCGGATAGGTGTATGGACAGATGGATATGAAAAGCACTCAAAGGATGCCAAGGATTATCTTGTGAGAAGATACAATGTTCGGATAAAGAATGCTCATTTGGATATGGCTCAGATAATGTTACATAGGATAAGATCAATGAAAACGGCCTATGTCAAGATGTTTACCATAAGCAAGCGTAAAGTGTGCCCCAAACTTTCATCAAGATCGGGATAACTCGGACGATGGATGTAGATGGATAAAGATGGATTGGATCAATGGTTTATGGATGAAATGGATTTATTATGGCTGAGATGGATGGAATGCTCGATTTATTACGGATGGGATGAGATGCTTTCACCTGAAGTGGTGCACGTAGATGCTCAATTCTACACATGATGCCTATTTGCCAAGTTTTCATCATGATCCTGCCCAAAGTGCCGCACATGTGATTTTCACTAGAGGATAATTTTTCTCTTTACTGTTTTCAATCCTTTTTCTATTTTTTTTGGATTTTTTTCTTTTTTCATTTCTTTTGGTTTTTCTGAAAGATTTATGCTGACCCACCTAGTGGTGTCGATGTAGATTCCCCTATCATAATATGGCATCGATATCCTACTTGAAGAAGTTGCTTTGCTAAGATACGTGCACTTGAATGCAACTTTTGAGATTCTTGATCTGCTTCGTCGATACCGGAGTTGACTTTGTCTTGGTGTGTACATCATGATAGAGTGTCATCTGAATCCCTATGATGAAGGTTCATTGCCAATACATGGTCAATGTGAGAA
This sequence comes from Sequoia sempervirens, assembly GCA_007258455.2. NCBI lineage: Eukaryota > Viridiplantae > Streptophyta > Pinopsida > Cupressales > Cupressaceae > Sequoia > Sequoia sempervirens. Next base: position 8,704 of record VDFB02296563.1, on the reverse strand, counting down.
CTAGATATCATGTGTGGAGGCGTGGACGGAGTGTGTTTAGGGATAGGAGATGGATTGGTTGACAGCATGGAATCTTTGACTCTCCAAACTCTGGAAGATGAGCAATAATGGGTGGATATGAAAGTGTGCGTTGAATTAGGACCAACTGCTTGATACACTTTGTACGTTGCTTGAAAAGCGTATTTTTTCTTTTGTGGACATCTTTGATGGATATTTTTCCCTTTTTTTATTTTGCCCCATAGTTTTATTGACTGATGGAGTTTGATAGGGATGATCTTTCTTTGTATTCTTTGGTATCCATTTTTATTTGATTTGTCCATTATGCTTCTCAGCTTCTTTTGCTTTGATAACGTTCTTTAAGCTTTGATTCAAATATTTCTTTTGACGTTGGTCCCAATTTGTGGATGGGGTGATGGGTGGATAAAGATTCATGACATTGCTGGTTGGAGTATTGACATCAGTTTCATCATAAGGATTCTTTGTGCTCCCTATGTTGACATTTGCTTGAGATGAAGTTGCCCCCAGTATTGTGGAAGTAGTACCTTCATGCCTTGATTCTCCTTGTTATGAGATGTCTTGTTCAGTAAACATGCTCTAAAAAATGACCACTGTAGGTGACGTTGTTTCAATTTGTTGCTCTGCTAACTCTGAAATATCTTGTTCTATCTGACCTAATTCATTGAGTGGATAATGCTGGATATCTTCATACATGTTGTCCTCAGTCCAAATTCGGGGTATACTTGATCCTGATGTTGACAGCTCGGTTTGACTGTAGGAATTAGTAACTTGCTCTTTTTGTGTAATAATGTTAGGATTAAAATAATCTTGATCTTAATGCAGTTCATCTATGTGTCCATTCACTGAAAGCATCTCATGGGTAGATGGAGGAGTATGTGCTATATGGATGTGATCATCATTTGCGACATCTTGTATCGATAAGAGAGTGTCCATTAGATCATTGTAGTATCTTTGAGACACAAATTCTTGATCCTAATTAATTTTGGGGTTGCTTTCAACGTGCTTTAGATCAAGCTCTTGACATGGGTCAGTTTCAAAGGGTGGATTGCTTACAAATGGTTCTTGGATGTCATCATTAGACATGGTAAGTGATTCAATATCCTCAAGTGTCGAGTTTAGGGTTCCTTTAGTATCTGTAACCATGAGGTCGAAGGATGTCAATATTTCTTGGAAAGGACCATTGCTAGACCTTGGTGAAAGATTTTGATCATGCTTTGGAATAAATTCTTGAGATATGTCCCCTAACTCATAAGGTGATGTAGAGACATTTTCAACATGATCATTAGTCGATGCTTCATTGGATGAGGCGAACACATCTTTACTGATGAGAAATGATCTTGATCATTGTTTTCAACAATTTTGGTGGAGGCATTTCCAATGCCTTCACCAATGGTTGAATGGTCATCGTTATCCCCAATAGCTATCATTTTTCGTGTTTGTGATTGTGTTTGTTGGGTAGCTTGAGAGGCTTGGGCAACTTGAGAGGCTTGTTGCATTTTTTGAGCTTGTGTTGCTTGTTGTGTGGCTAGATATTGTTGGAATCCCCTTTGAAAAGTAGCTTGTAATTCTACGTTGTATTGGCTTGATGTGGTGGACGTTGGTGGTGGTGGGGGTGGTGGTGGATTTGGAATCATGTTGGATATAGTGACAAGTGTTTGAGATACGCTCGGAGCGATCATGGTAGTGAGGGGTTGAGATGTGATGGGTGTGAGAGTGGTGGTTGGAATGATTGAAGGGATAGTGATGGTTGGAATAACTAAGGTGATAGGTCCTTGGGAGACCATATTTTGATTTGTCAGGATTGATGCAGTCATTTGATTAGATACCATCTATTGGTGCGATGTCGATAGTATATCCAAAGGATTTGATGTGATGACTTGATTGGTGTTAGGTGAATTGATTTGGATGGAGTGATTGGTGCTAGGTAAAGGGGGAAGCCCTAAACCAAGGAATGATGTTGATATGGGTAATGGTGGTGGAGATGTCTCTTGGCACAATGACTCAACTATTTTGGTAAGTGCAGCAATTTGATCTCGCCAGATTTGATCTTGATTTCGATCTTGACTCCCTTGATATAGTTGATTTGGCTTTTGTTTAAGCAAATTTGGAGTGTGTACTTGTGTTTCATTTTGGACAATGTTTTGATTTGGAATGATCAAATTTGGCATTATGGGTTGAAATTGAACATTGTTGATGTTGGGAATATTCATATGATTTGCAAATGTATCCATCCCAAAGTTTGGTGGATTCATGTTTTGAAAACTTGTGCTTGGTACATTCTCATTGGGCTTGTAGGGATTTGGTGGGATGACGTTGTTCATTTGAAGGTTCATGCATTGATTGTTCGGTTGACAGACTTGTAGGTTTGGACTTAGATCTACCATCGGGAAATGTGTTCCAATCTTTGATTTGGGCATACTCACACTTGTTGTGCCATTGACATTTGTAGAAGGTAATGATCCCATGTATGGATTGTATAAGTGTGAGTTTTGATAATCAATCGGCATTGTAAGGCTTTGAATGTTCAATTGATTTGGATTACTCATGATGTATGGATCAAGTTTATATTCCATGTTCTTCTTGTGTTTTGACCTTGTTGCAAAAGTGACCTCTAAGGTTCTTAGGACTAATAATGAGATGAAGGATGAAAAGTGGTAAATGATATGAGTGTTGAATGTTTAGGGTCTTTGGATCAATGCTAGACTTAGGCTTTGATTTTGATTGGTTTGATTTGGATAATGAACTTGTAAACCCTAAGATGTTAGATGTTATCTTAGGATGAACTTGTTCAAAGGATTTCTGATTTAACTAGAGGTATGAGAAAGGATGCATTCCCATACACCTAACTAAACAAGGTGTTTTTTTGCTTTGATGATTTACCCAAGTCTAGAATGATGTTTCCAAAAGCTCTAAAGTTGTTTGGGGGATGAAGATGATAAATGTTTGGATGGATGAGGTGTTTGATTTTGATCCTAAATGAATCTAGGAAGGACTTGTTTAATAGGCCAAGATAGTGAAGAACATGCCTTTCTCTAAGAGTAATTCAAAATCAAAAGACCAATGTTTGCATGAAAACTATATGACCAAAAGATGCCAAGCACATGTGTGGGGTCCAATTGATTCAATCTTTGCTTAATGGATTCTTTTAACCACAAACACGCTCTTGATTAGATTTTGAATCTAGATGTCTAATGTCTCAACTTTCCCCTTATCCCGCAAAGTGTGTTATGCGGAAACCAAGGAAATTTGAGGCAAAAGTTACCTATTGTTGACCTTAGTAGGAGAAAATTGAGATGAAATCCAAATGTTTAGAAGCCTCTAAGGATACGAATCCCAAGGGCAAGCAATAACATGTGAATTTGTTCAAGGATATTTTCCTCTCCTAAAGGGTTTGCAATTTTGATGATTCGTTGAATGTTGGTTTGCAAATGTTTTCGAATAAAGCACTGTGTTTTCAAACCAAGAATAAGTACAAACCCTATGGATGTGCAAGACAATATTTGTTGGATTCCCACTTGGACAAGTCCAGCTACGCTTATCTTTAGCGAATGGTTAGATGCTTGACCCCACTGGCTCCCCTCCACGACTCATTAACGTCAATCGGGGCAGCCAAGCATCAACACCCATGAAACTCCCATGGCATGTTTTCCATTTCTACTAAAGACCGTAAAAGTGTGGGGCGGCTTCAGAATGACCGTTCTTGCACCAACAAATAGATTAAGGATTTTGGAAAATTCTAACACATGGGTTTTAGTAAGGACTTTCCGTTCATAGGAGTTGACCCAACGTGGCAAGAGTCCCCTTTCGGATCCATCTTGTAGGAGTCAACCATGTGATATTGGTGTTTCTTCCAATATCCACATTTATATCCCGGCTGGAAATACTCTTGGCTTTAGAGTGTTACCGGTTGAGTCGTTCCTTTGGTGAGTACTTTTTCCCCAAAGCAGGCCCTCTAGGATAAACAAAAGCAAGCAAAGACACAATCCGTAACTCGATCAATCTTTGATAGCTCAAAGAAAGAGAATATACGTGATGATGCTCTACTCACACTCGCACAAGATGTTCAATTTTAAACCCAAATCAAAGTGTGTATGGGAAATTATTTACGCAACTTAATGTCACCAAAATCCTTTTGATTCTCAAGATTGTCGTGAGGCATGAGAGAATCGCATACGTATTTTGATGATATTACTTTGTGTAAATAATTACAAAACAATAAAAGCACACCTTCATTTTATCCTTCAAAGCAATGATTTGATTCGTTTTAATCACCAAAGGAAAGATGAAGTTGATTTGTTCAATTTTAGCCCAAATTGGAATCTAGTAGGTGTCTAAGTTTCAATTTTAACCCTTTTGCAAAAAATCAAAGTGTTCTTTCTTTAGAGCCTCAAAAGTGTAAGTTGATTTAAAACAGAAAACTAAGGTGTATAATGTAAGCTTTAAGCATTAAAAAATGCTTTGTGCATTTTCAAGTTTCAACGCCTAATTTTCTTTGACTCCAATCTTGCTTGCTTTCCTTTGACTCCAACCTTGCTTGCTTTCGTTTGACTCCAATGCTTGATTAACCTAAAAATATCACAAAACCACAAAAAATAAGATTCATTTCAATAACATCTTAACATAAATAAACACAATTTCAAACATAATGAATTTCAAAACAAGTGTTTGAAAGATAGAAACAAAATAGTTTGAAAGTTACTATAGAAAAAAATAACTTGTTAACCATTTGCCTCTTAAACCTACTTTCAGCCTGCAAATGTCTTCAAATCAGTTTTAAAATGGTTTTATGTCTTGTAAGTAAATTTAAAGAAAACAAATTACTTCCCTTATAAATGTTGCTCCTTCTTGTCACATAACAAAGTCTTCTTAGCCAGTGATATATTTTGAAACAAATACAATATCACCCAATAAATGCATATCTTCAGCAATTAAATTATTTCTAAATCTGCCCTCCAGTATCTTTCGGATTTTTCAATGTTGATGAGGATTCAATGATGATGGGTGGTGTCCATACCTCATTAATGTGATTTGAACTAGCCTATTGTGATTCGGAAATAAAATCCCCTCATAGTCGTAGCGAAAAAATGGCAATCCTATACTTAAATAGACAATGTCAGAGCATTAAAAAGAGAGCAGACTTCAAATCTTTAAAGAAAACTGCGAGGATCCCAGCGACCACATGTTGGATGTTGTGTTTGATACGATTTCCTGCATTCACACATGAGTTAATGATGACAAGAAGCGAACTTTATGGCAGCAGGAAAATACAACAGCGCTTTCAATGGCCTATCAAATCTGCTTTACTTAGTACCCACGGCATATAAATAACAGTAGGTTCACAAAGTTTTAAATGTACCAAACTCTGTTTAATTCTTGACACAGCTCGCTATTCAGCCAATCATGCATTCTTGACAACATTCAAATTGGTGCTAAGTCTTTAAAAGCTACAGACTATTAAGGATGTTGACTGTGTACCAATAGCACAATAAAACGAGCTTGCAGACTAGATATAGGTTAAGAAATGATGATCCTCTCTTACTTGCAATTTATGACTCTGTACAGCCACCACATTCACTTCATTAATTAAGATAATATGATTTAAACAGTCAAAAGAGGAACAAAATTAGACGCATCTATGGAACTGACAAATTGGCTTCGACCATTGATTAAATTTCCAATGAGAACGATGATCAAAAGATCAAGAAGTGAGTGCAACGTCCATAATTCCTCATTTTTTGAAGAGATAAAGCAATGTTAGCAAGATTCCTCCATGATTTGAGGCAACAGGTAGCCGCACCTACTCCTCACAAATATTTTATCCTTCCTCCAGGAAGCGACAGAGAAAGGCAAAGCGACGGAGACAAATATTTTACCAGGTAGTGATTACCAGGCAGAGATTTACCAGGCAACGATTACTAGGCAGCGACAGAGATTTACCAGGAGTGGCTTCCAGGTAGCGACAAAGTCAGCGGATATTGTGCTCATGGAAAAAGTTCCATGGCCTATGTTGTCATCTGGCCGCCGCTACCAATTTGATATGGGTTTCGGTCGGTTACCAGCTCGCCCTAGAGCATTGTCTGTCCCCCAGATGTGAAGACTGCATTGCGACCCTGGCCTGACAACCTCTTCCTGGCAACGCCGAATAGTGGAATAAAGTGAGAGGGTGCGGGCTATGTATGCATAGTTAATGTATAAAAAATAAAGTAGCCAGGACGGTGATATTTACTGACTTCAAGCGATCTCAATGACAACACATGACCAATCTCCTGTACGTGAGCTTGGAAACTTGCAATCAACAGCAATTTGGACTGATAAAGAGGTTCCGAAGGACCACACAAAATAGCCAGAGAATAGCAAAGGACTCCTTGCATATGCGCTTCTGGCGTGAGCATTTATTAGAGATGGCAGGAGGGTGGGTAATGATTGCTTGGTTCGACATTGCCATTCCCCCTACCCACCGCGGCTTGAGTGAGACTAAAGGGAAGGCTGATCTATGGCTCCAAGGTCAAACCAGTAGAGAAGCAGAAGGAATGACTCAAGCTGCGAGACGTGAGTGAGGGAAAGTAGTCTAATTGATGGATGGCGCGAGTGAGTGGATCAAAATAAGGCCAGGTCGATATCTTCTATACGGTATAAGAACCAGAAAGCACTATCTATCTATAGTTGGTCGTCATTTTCAATCGATTCACTTTGATTTTGGAAAGGTGGAAACATAGCTCACTTTGATTCAAGCATAGAAATGTGAAATATAATAACTAGCTCAATCAATAAATAATCCTTCTTTCAAATTTATATGTTTTTGAACCGAAGAGAAATATTTCAAAGGAATGTTGTATCAAGTATAAGCTGCGCCAAAGATCACTAATATTTCAAACCAAGTATACTTTGTAAAAAAAATAATCCAGTCAAAGTATTTTCAGTAATGAGTGATGTCAACATTTGCAAAGAGTCTCATTAGCTTTATTTCATAATGAGAAATTTTATTGTGGCTGCTAAAACCACTCCCCACAAGCTATTAAGTGCATTGTTTGCACAACTTGGAGTAGCTGTGTTGTACCTGTAACAAAGTATGGGGGAGATTGATTTTAGAAAAGAAACTTTTTCAAAAGTGCTATGTAAATTCCAGTTTGCAGCATAATGCATAACCTATCGATTCCAATGTTGACTGAAAATCAATGATGATTCATAAAGTAAATATTGAAAGAGAGAAATGTATCAGAAATTGAATCCAATAGTTCTAAAAGGTATGCTGTAAAAACAAAACTTTAGCACTACAGAATCTCTTTTTCCATAAAGAAAATAAAGCAAACAAAGGTTAGATGATGCTTTTCCATTTCGTTGAATAACTAGGGAATCTGCAAACTTTGAAAAAAGGTAGCATACAGGCCCTCCTTCTAGCGCCAGAATGTAGATGCTGAAATCTGCATTCACTCAAAACAAACAACACACATTAGCATGGTTAGTTTAAAACAAAGCAAATAACAACATCTCTATGGAATAATAAATCATGTTAATCATGCAATAAAATGAAACAATGGAAACCAAATAAAAGCATATAAAAACATGAAATTAATCCTATCCCGTAGTGGATTGGTACTATTGTAGAAAATATCCCTTTCCCAATCCTTGCCTAAGCTAAATGATATGATGCTATGAAGATGGTGGAGTAAGATGGGAAAAATCAATTCTCAAGGAGAGTGACTTTGCATATGATTTGAGGATGAAATTGTGGAGGATTTGCTTGAGAATGAAGTGTCTATTTGTAGATTTTCAAATGCTTAGTGTTGAAGAGGGACCAATGTGGGACTAAGAAATAGGCCAATGAAAAGAGGCCACTTGTCATCATGTGAGTGGTTGATGCATGTGCAAGATTTGGGAAATGTGCCCAAGAGGGGGAAATTTCAAATTCAAATTTGAGAGTAAATGTTGAGTGGGGGACATGTAAGAGTTTATTAATGCAATGTTGGAGGGACAAATCAACTTGTCATATTTTTCAAACTTGAGGGAATATTCCCCATAAATGCCATGTTGAGTGAAAATGTTGATTTAATAAATCAATAAATTGATTTATTGGTGCAAGTGTCAAAATCTAGAGAATGCAAGTGGTTCTGATTAGCATTTAATGATGGTTAGATTAGTTTAATGATGATTAGGATGATTTGACCAATTTGACTTGATTTAGGGATTTAAATCAAATCAAAGGGAGATGAATGATGATTTGAGTTTTAATTAAATAAATGATTGATTTATTTAGTCAAAGAGGGAATCATAGGCTTAAATTAAATAAAGTTAATCTATTCAATTTAAGTGAATGACCTTAGGAGATTGAATTAAATGAACCTGATTTACCCTGATGAATGGACAAGTGTGAATTTGATCTAATGCATAATGCTAATTTTGTGTGTCTACAATACCATTATGCATCTATTGTTTTTCTACCATGTAGTAGGTTCACTCATTACATATTTGTTGTGGTGTCAAAACATACCATTTCCAATCATGTGCAAATTGTTAAAGTTGCACTCTGACTGCCAATCTTAATATACATATTGCAACCACCATAGTTTATAATATATATATATATCATTCTCTTAATCATTGTGAATGCAACTTATAAGCATGTTGTGGATTCCTTGCGAGATCTAGAAAATTACATAAAATGGATACAATGCCATGTATTAAACCA